>JANIWN010000006.1:0-248361 GCA_030555635.1 Sugiyamaella neomexicana
CCAACGGAACCGAGCCCGAGCGAAGCGAGCAACGGGTCTGGGCAGCGCCCAGCCGCCGGAGGCAGACCAGGGGGACACGAAAATCAAATATATATTACACCCCAGTACAACTTTTAGATCTATTGAAATTTATTCTGGACAACCGCCTGGGACTCGACAGGCAAGCTTTGGAACAGCTGCATTACCTTCTGCTGAGGGAGTTGCGAGAAGAAATATTTGGTCACTTGCACTACTCGGTCCAGGGTCTTTCCTTGGATAGAAGCCATGACGATTGCTTGGGCAACACTGTCAAACACTTTATCGACCTGACCAACCGCCGACGGGTGGTTCTGCTCAATGAGATCGCTCAAGAACAAATAAGCATAGGGAGCCGCCTCTTCGTCTGCCACAATGGGTAGAGTTTTCACCCATTCGGTAAGCGCACTGTCAAGACCACTCTCAGGTAGTAGAGATCCATGTTTACGAAGGATTTTGGCAATGGACGAGCTGACATTCTCAGTAACATTGATATTATCTTCGGATCGTGCATCAGGTACATTAGCAACCTGGAATAATGTCTCTAAAGTTGCCATTACCGTGGAAGTGTAGTTATCACCACCATACTGAGCAGCCACACCAATTCCATAAACCGCCGCCTGTCTAATAGAAGGATCATTATCAACAATACCTTCAACCAGTTTATTAAGGAAAACATCCTTATATTTCCAAGAGTCAGGGCCAGTGAATTCAATAAGATCATCCACAGCACAAAGAGCCCATTGTCGGAGATCGACAATGTTGCTGTTAATGAATGTAGAGATGACCGGCAACAATACCTCAAATGCAGGGAAGAATGCTTGTTTGGATGCCTTGAATAACGAGTGAATGACTTTATTGATCTCTCCAATAAGGTCCTCATCTGCACTTTCGGCATCGCCTTCTTCAACGTCCTCCGTATACCCATCGTCGTCTTCATATTCTCCACCATCTCCACTATGACGGGATTTGACTCTTTCCATATAATCCTGAAGTGTGGAGTTGATAGCATCAGCCAGCTTAATCATATCCTGTGCACTAAATGCGCCATCACCAATCAACTCAACAGATTGATATATACTCGAATAGAATCCAGTTAAAGTCTCCACCATCGAATCGATCTTCAAGACTTCTAACATCTTCTTCAACATTGGAACCCATAACTCGAGCACTGCCGGATCCTGTTTATTATGATCACTGCCATTTGCTTTCTGAACACATGTCAATAAATGAGGGACTGCTTGAGCAGCTGCATACCTTACGCCATCGTGATAGAAGAAATTCAGACTAGGAACAATAATCTCTTCGACAATACCCTTGACATAAGGAGCAAAAGAAGCACCCAATTCATTAGCGTAAACAGATATCAGTTCAATGGCATTTGACTTTTCATCTAATAAACTCGTGTGAATACCAATGTATTTGCCTTGAATGGGAATGATTTCCCAGCCATCCTGCTGTTCGAGGTTCTCCACATCATCTTCGTCTTCAAACAACTGTAAATCCGGCTTATGTTTGGCCGCTTCTAATAAAGGAGGCATGACTCCCGGTAGATAGGGCAAGAAATCAGTGCCCAACACTCTACATAATCTACCCCAGGCATGAACAAGATATGATTGACAAGGGTCATCGTCATCAGTACACGATTCTTGGATGCTGGCAAAGATTTGTACCATTTCTTGACATTGAGGGGCAAATTTCTCCTTACCAACTGCCAAGGCAATTAATGTTGCACATTCAATTGACTTGGCCTTGAGCAATCGATATTCTTTACCAGTATCAGTCTTCATGACATTGAAAAGTAAACCGATCAAAGTATCATAGTATTTAGCAAACTTGTTTTCAGCGGCATCAGCAACAATGGCAATAGTAGTCAGAACTTGTTCCTGGACATATCGTTTAGGACTCTGAAGAAGAACCAACAATCCAGATAGCAAACTATCCAGATATGGATCTAAAGTCTCCTTTGAAGCGCATTCCGAAAAATTCACCAACGCGGCCGCTGCATGAGCTTGAACTCTAGGTGTGGACCCGCTTCCAAGCTTAGAAATCAATGAAGGTAGAATTCGAGCAGCAAAGTTCTTTTGAATATAATCTGAAAAGTCCGTAGACATTTGTCCCAGGGCATTACAGGTGGCCCATTGCACTCGGCAATGAGGGTCATTTAGACATGGAATGACCATATCCAAGATCTTGTCCAGTTCCACCATCATCTCATCTCTACATCCTTCTGCCACGTTGGAAATGGCCATTAATGCAGCATGGCGTTCTCGCCATTGTTGGGATCCAATCAGGTTGGGTAACCAATGGAATAATGGTGGTAACATGACTTTGCCACCGAGCTTTAGGGCCATTCGATCCAAACTTTGCTTGGCAGCAGTGTAACTCTCGTCTTGGTCTTCGGAATTCACCACATCGTCTTCATTGTTCCATTCTGCTGCATTATCATCATCTTCTCCAATCTCAGTCATCATTGCTAAACATTGTACAATCATTTGATCGGCATAAGTGGGCTCCTTTTTACACATGTTAGGAGCCTCGTCTGCAAAAGTAGTACTCAATTCAAGAGCAGATAATCGGGCATTTTCGTCCATATCTTTATCCTTGGCTACATCCATACAGAAATCCAAAACGGTTTTGAAAACTGGCTTGAACATTTTGGGAGCTAGACCGGCCAAATCAATGAGAGATTCCAGTACAGATGCCAATTCATCGCTTTTATATTCAGCTCTTAATGGAGTCAATACGTTAAGTAAATTAGGTAGCAAGGGATGAAGACTTCTCCAAGTGGTTTTAGAAAGAGCCTGGAAAAACGAAGTGAACGCAGTGACGGTGGAAATCCGAACGTATTCCGACTCATCGCCAAACCCACTTGCAAAAACAGGAATTACGCTATCAATGAGATTTTCTCCAATGAGATCAGGAACTGCTGCAAAGATTCGAAAAGCAGATCCACGGACTTGAGCATTGGGGTTCTTACTGGCTTGGAATAACGCGCTCAACAGCTCGGGCCATTCACCAGTCTTGGGTCCAGGCCGAGCGATCTCGGCAATGGCGTCGGAAATCTTATGACGTACATCTCCTGTTTGTTCAGATACAAATCCCTGAAGCAGAATATTTTTAATCTGAGCTAGGGCCGGTTGAGAAACGGTGTCGATTATCCTCGAGGAAACGTCTGATTCGACGGGTTTTAGACTGATTCTTCTAAACAAAACTGCTGAAAACGACCGAAGCTGTACAAATATCAGAGTTAGTAGCCAAATCTAGGGGCCCATTTGTATATACTTACAGAAACGGGCTCTCCAACTACACTTTGTTCAGCCAGTCCAACAAGTAGCATTTCCCTACGGTCTTGACCACCGGCTATCCATTCTTCATTAAGACTATTCTCGGCCTGTGTTCGTAGCTGATTATCAGCTGATGTCAAGCTGGCAAGCAGCTGGTGAAGTGCTGCAGTGACTTCTGCTGGCAAACTTGACATGTTGGTTGTTTTGTGTGTGGTTTCTGGGCCAAAAACAAAAACCTTAACCGCAGAGATCAGTCAGTATTTGTTATTTTTTTAATCTATCTCGTGACTCGACAAGAATCACACTGGCGATTGTGAATTCTGGTCGATTTCTAGTCTTCTAATACTACTACTCGGTCGGGGCACCAGTTGTTTCCCGATTCCCGTGCTGTGGTCGCGTCAATCTTCGACTTGTCCCGCTAGAGGCTGGTGAATCTCGCCTGTAAAAGCAAATAAATGGCGGAAAACGTTACCAAACACACAGCTAATCCGTCCAAGAACTGGCTGTCTTGTTTAACTCGTCGTCCAGATTTTTCTTTGCAAAAAAAATTCTGAATCCTACACAATGCGCATACAAACTGCACGGTAGTGATTATCGTCGTCGTGCATGCAAAAACATTTCATAGCCGCTTGTCGACCACAAAGCCGTTCTGTTATGGGGCTGATGTGGCGTTAATGACAATCGGTTCGAGATCAGGAGTGACACGATATAATAATTGCTGCTGTGATGCTGTGATGCAGTTACGGCTTCTGTTACGACTTCTGTTATCGGTTATTACTACTGCTGCTGCTATCCCCGCGGATTATATACTATATCTGCTACCGCTACTACCGCTGCTACCGCTGCTACCACCACTACCACTACTGCTACTACTACTACCACTACTACTACTGTTACTGCTACTACCACCACCACCACTACTACTACTACTACTACTACTACCACTACTACCACTACTATTATTAAATCAACTGACCGGCATCAGAAACTCAACCATTAAATTCTCAGATCTACTAACTTCATCAACTCTAATTGTGCCCTAACCCGCATTGCCCTGCTGCAGGGGTCTGAACCTGAGTTAGACCATACCATTAGACCTGTCTCGGAGGTCTCATCCGCCTCGTCTGTCTCATCCGCCTCGTCTGTCTCATCCGCCTCGTCTGTCTTGTCTTTGTCTTTTGTCTTTTCATCTTCATCTTCGTCCTAAGATGACTAACAATTACATGTCAGAGTCTAATAGTCATTATGGTTACTTTCCTTTAACCTAACTCCGCTGTCACAGCAGATTCACAGTTTTCCACCGCTACAGTACCCCTGCGTATACTGCAGACCCTGATGTTGCATGTTATTCTGAACATGAAAGATTCTCATCCTTGGTTCGGTATAATGGTCATTGCAGATCATTACTGGTCATTACAGTTCATTACAGTGTTACTACAGTTGTCGTTACATCACTCGAATGTAACTCAGTAGTTTAAGCTCTGGTATTGCAGATGTTAGGGTCGATTTCTAAGATTCCCATACAACCTAATCATGTTCGTCTATTGACTAACCGAATCACCAATTGACATGTCGGCCTCAGATTTGCTTCGGGAATTTGTATATACAGAGGTTATAAATCTCGGTAAGCAGCAGGACAAACGGTGCCATACTCTGAATGCTATTAACTCCTCCAAGACTTGTTATCCAAATCAGCTACTCTTCTTGGATCAATCAAAGGAGCTCCAGCTATTGCTACCATTGAGAAAATCGCTTTTACAAAGGCTCAATTTGAAAGTGGCAAGGATCTTCTATCAGTTCTAGATGAGGTGCGAAATCTCGATCAAAACGATATCTATTCATGGAATGTAGCCACTTTGGCACAGAGCATTGATAATGATCCGTCTGCTAAAGTCAGTCTGATTTATCCTGCTACCGAGACACATATTAAAAAGCATAGAAAACAAGAGAGAAGAGTGGTACGTGAAACCCCTAAATTGTATAATAAGTTTGTGGTTCCATACATTGAGTCTATGAAAGGTAACCGAACCAAATGGGTTGATAACATTCTATATCATGGCGCAGAGGCTGATAGAGTTGTTTACCGAGACGAGGATCCCGACCACGGGTTTGTATTATTGCCCAACATGAAGTGGGATCGTAAGAATATGGATGTATTTTATTTGATGGCCATTGTACAACGGTCAGACTTGGCGTCCATTCGTGACCTGAATAGTTCGCATATTCCTTTTCTAGAAAGCGTTCGAAAGCGAATTCTCGACGCTGTCACTGATAGATTCGACATTAGAAAGGATCAGTTGAAATTGTACTTTCACTATCAGCCATCATATTATCACTTGCATATTCATGTAGCCCATGTTAATTATGAACAATTCGATTTTGGCCGTTCTGTCTTGCTTGACAACGTTATCGATCAATTACAAATACTGGGGCCATCAGGATACTCAAATTCCACATTAACTTATTTCATTGGAGAAAATCATGATTTGTGGAAAAATGGATTTAGCACGGTTGATAATTAGACTCGACCAAACCTCCGCCCAAACTGCCTATTGGTTGCTACTGCTGCTCGATATGTTCAATAATCACAACCGTAACTTCACTCAAATTAAATCAAAAATCAATTAAATGTAAATACTAGATAAGAGGAAAAAAACACTAAACAATTAATACAAACAAACGGTTATTATGGACAGCTCAGGACTCGGTAACATGATCTTCCCCCTGCTGTTGCTGAAGCTCGAAAAGATGCTTATACTTTTCAATATCATTGCTTTTATGGACAAGCAAAAGATGTCGCCTAAGACTGTCCATACGTATGGATTTCATAAAACAGATTGGACACCCATAGCGGCGTACAGAATGAAGAGTTCGCTGATGCCTATTAAGTTCCGTGTGCTTTGCAAAACCAACAATACTCCAAGGGCATTCTTCGTGGCTACAGTTAAACGGACGACGGATGTGGAATTCATCAAGGTGAGTAGCGAATTCAGCTATGTTTCTGAATTTCCCATTGCAATGATTAATGCAGCTGTATACCCCCTTTTTTCTCTTGTTTGCTAGACCCCATAGTTTAGGGTCAGCCGCCAGGCGAGGAATTAGCGGACTATATGGTTCTGCGCATTGCTTGACCATTCTCAAAACGTTACCATCATGCCTTACTTTTCCGCCTGTCTTTTGAACTTGTTTTTTCGAGCTTTGTTCCGGGACGTCAGAGTCTTGTTCTGCTTCGCTTTCGCTTTGGCCTTCGTTTTCACTTTCAGAGACTGCGTTAGCTGCTGAAGACGATGTGGATTCTACTGGGTGGTTGACCTTTCTCTTTTTAGTTGTAGATTTTATTGAGGAATGAGTCTGAGCATCTTTGTTGCGCTTGCTCGTGCTTGAACCAGTATTTTTTTTCTCATTCTTGACTTGCTTCTGTTTTCCTTTCTTATTACAATGACAGTCAGAGAGATTCCAATCCGAATCCAATCCGTCCTCGGACTCCTGAGAGCAATCAAAGTCTGATCCGTGACATACAAGACCGGGAGTTAGAACAGGGCTACTGGGTGCTTCAGATTTAAGAACATCCTTGTCAACTGTATTCACAGTGGAGTCGGGGGTAGGAGGAACCGTGCCGATAATCGGAGCTCTAGCAAAGCCTGGAGTAGTTGCAAAGCCTGGAGTAGTTGCAAAGCCCGGGGTAAAGGCAGTCCCAGGAGTAAAGGCATATCCTGGGGTCGACGCACATGCCGAGGTAATGGAAAATCCTGGATTAGAGGGACCGGTTGTAATGGTTTGTGTTTCTATACGAGGAGTTTCAGATGCAGTATACAGTGTCAAGAATCTGCTTGGAGGTGACATGGTAGTTATGACAGGAGACATGGGAGAAGGAACGTCTAGAGGAGAAGTATGCAGAACTTGTTTGATTGCCACATGACTTAAAGATTCCTGGTCAGCTGCAGACACCGAGATGCCAGTTTGTTGAGTACAAGCATCCATTTCTGAAAGATTGGGTTTGTCTTCTTCATCATCCAAAATAATGCAGTTTGCCAAGGATAGATTTGTTCGAAAGAGAAGAGTGCCATCTTCGTCTTGTCGATACTCTACAAACATTTTTGGATTCAAGTTAATGGAGATACGAGGCAACCCCTCTGATGCAGAATTTGATAGAATAATCTTTTGAGACTCAGTTTCATAACGAGTGATCCGTCGAGGGATACTGATTGGAGTAGGGACTCTTTTTTGAAACTTGTGAACTGATAAGCGTGAAGGAACGCCAATAGAACTAGCAACACTTGAGGCAGGACTAGTAGCGGTATCAGAAGAAGAAGAAGAAGAAGAGTTACTATCACTTTCACTAGCACTCAAAATGTCCACTGGTCTAGTCATGGGTGCCACATGAGATGGTTTATTGATTGCCACAAATGAAGATGAGGCTTCAGTAGGAAAATGAGTCTCCATTGAATCTGTCTTTGATTCATTGTCATGGATCCAAGCTTCACCAACCGTAACAGAAACCGACAAAGACAGAGAGTTTGCAGACAATGGAGGAGTTTCAATTGAAGAAGAAAATGACCCTCGAGTAGCAGATAGAGTGGCACTGACTGAAAGAGGAGGATAATTCTCATCATTGAGGAATGCCATTGACAGCTTCTGTTTAGCTTCGTTTGGAGATTCTGACATTTTAAAAAGATGATTGAAAAGTACAGTAGGAGCTGATGGGGATGGAAACATAGATAAATATACTGGTATTTATATTTTTAAAAGGTCCTCAAAGATATCAAGTGAGAGGCCCCCCTATCTTTTCCCTCTTGCCCCACCGCTGTCGATCCCGTTGCTTTTGAATATGTTTGATATACTTTATGTCAGTTAGACGCATGCCAAAAAATACCACTAAAGCATGGGTACTCTGTCGATCATAGGTACGATTCCCAAAAGGAATGGTTGACTCCAAACTTGAAACCCCTTATCGTCACCTCCTCCAGTGGTCACTCATGGAGATACTGGTACCAGTGGGCACATTATCGGCTGTGGTTGGCTAGAATGAGGATTTCACAAAACGTGAGGCATTTTATTTTACTGTTGAGGCTGCAGTAGTATATGAGGGAAACCTCTTTACAATGGAGCGGAAAATTTCGGTGCGGTTTACTTTTTATTCGCTAATTTTTTTTTTCACAGAGCCGTTGGCTAGGCCGTTGGATGGCCGTTAGAGTGTAAAGTGTAAATAAGTGTATAATGAAAATAAGGTTAAAGGAGCTGAAGGACAAAGATTGAGGTCATTAAATTGAGAAGAGGCACTGGTGCTGATTGGGCCCGCCGATTATACAATAAAGACGAAGCAGATACACCATTGTTTGGTTGCAGGTTGCAGCTTTTTAAAAAGGTTGGGTGGAGTTGCATATTATCTCTATCCAGCCATACAGACAATCATCTGTATGTTCACACATGGTGAAACAAAAAAAAGCTGCCTTTGACTGGCGGCTAAGCTATTCACCCATCCAGCTGGATCCTCGTACTTGACTGTTTCCGGCGATCATGGGTCATTGAGAAATCTGTCGAATCAGAAGTAGCTTTTTTTCACCCCATTTATTCTCGACTTTGGTAAACGTTATCTCCCCGCGCTCATTCCTTTCTATTGCAGCTAATGCTAATCGGTGGCCTTTAGTTCGCCTTGTGCCTTGTTGCCCACTCCAATCAAATGTTTGCTGCAAGGTGTCAAAGGTCGTGGTTCATGACTATTAGTATGCATAGTTGCTGATGTTTCAGAAGAAAAGGTTCCGCGTACGGCACCCAGAAGAGACAATGTGTGAAACAACCGATAGTCGGCTTTATCTATAGGAGCTCCTTACATTTAAGTTTTTTCTTTTTTAAAAACCAGTTATTTTATTTTTAGATTCTTGACTGTTCTCGTGTGGCCAAAGTATTCGTGGCAACAACCCCTCCTATCTTCATTCTACTCTATGATAGTCTGAAACCACTGAGTTAGACAAAGTTAAAAGTTGAAAAATTCGAATTTAGATCTTTAAAATAAATCCAAAGTCATTGATCTCGAAATATCAGTATTCTCTACTAAATCTTTGAATTCTTGAAATGAAAGTTTACCGTCACCATCCTTATCCGCCTCCATTAGTGTCTTGTCCACAATCTGTTGCAGCTCATGCTGCTGCAGATTGGAGGCCACCATCATTTTGAGCACGATAAACAGCTCGCCATTACTAATATACCCGTCTCGGTCAATATCGTACACTTTGAATGCAAATCTTAACTTCTCTTCTCTTGCTCCTCGACTGGAAAACGCACTCAATGCGCCAATGAACTCTTCAAAGTCTATATGGCCGTCTCCATCCTCGTCAAAGATTTCAATTAACCTTGATGCAAGAGGGTTTGTGCGAATTGCAGGAATGCTTAAAAATTCGTCTCTTTCGATTGTGCCTGAATCATCTTTATCTAGTTTCAAAAATCGTTTCAACAGTCGATCTACTTCATCATTGTCAACTTGTATATGAGTTAGATTGGTATCAGGATTACAAAGCTGCAGTGTCTACTTACAATTCGTTCTATCTACTATTGTCTCTGCTATTTGTGAAGTTTCTGCTCCCATTTTGTAATAAAAGATCTCGATAGTTGTTGTCTGGAGCGCTATGAACTTGTTTTCTCATGTTGCTCAGATGCGGCGCAGCCTCTCACGCCGCACGGTGGGTATTACGTTTATTACACAAATAATGACCAATTATATAAACTATAACATTTCTATCCTGGTTGTATCTCTCTTTCTTGTCTCGTTGTCCCGTTTCTTGTCTCGTTATTTCATCCCGTTATTTCTCCCGTGATCGTTATTTCCCCCGTTATCGTTATTTCCTCTCCCGCTTCATTTCTGTTACCACACCAACAGAGTACAGAACGGCACACAGGCCTCTGCAGCCAAGGCTAGATAAGAGTGGCTAGGCTCGGAGATGCATATGCAAAGAAAATCTCTAGGCTTCAAAACCCCTTACAATGTAACTCTGTCAGACGATCATCGATAGCATAAACGATCCGCCAATCAATGCCACCAGATAAAGGGGCATTTTACTGGGCAAACAGTAGGTGATCTGCCCATGTTTATATGCTAATTGGTGAAATACATGCTCTTTACCAGCAACGGAGAGATTGATTTGATTCCTGTTCTCTAATATGCAAAAGAATATTCTTCAGTAGTTTTGTTTTATAACAGAAGACTCAATATGTCCGATAAACATTATGGGAGAAAAATTACTGAACGATTCTTTGCCGCAAGTACCCACGGCTTATCTGAAACGTTGTAAAGGCGTGCTAGGCTCGGTTCTGAATCAAACTGCCCGAAAGCGCCTCGGGCAATGTAGCCCGTCTCCATGGTATCGGGTTTACAGGCGTGCGTACGTACCCCTGGGAACTCGTGGCACTCCACTTTTGATCTTTTCTACCTTTGGCATGCTGACGTCTTATCTGTTTACATGTAGTACATTGTAGGGGGTACAGGCTAAACTTTCAAGTCGCTAGTAGAGAGGTGAACTTTACCTGGGAATCAACCAGTTAACAGAGCAAAGCCAGTTATCTGACAAAACCAGTTACCAGAACAAACCAGTTACCAGAACAAAACAGTTACCAGAACAAAACAGTTACCAGAGCCACTCGCTCCGCTCCGCTCATTTCCATCACTTTCACATACAATCACGCCTTGCAGCAATTGATTGCAACGTCAGGCCACGATTGCGTACTCAAACACAAACCACTCGTGCAGTACACGAAGCTGAAACTCGCCGAATGGGAAAATCTGTGCATCAGAGATGAAAAATCTCTAGTGAGACATCATAGTAAATATTGTAAAAAAAGCAAACGAGCAGAGGCCAATCATTAGCCGAGTTAGCGTATGCAAGTAGCACCTACAGGTTGCATATGCGCTTAGGTGCATTAGCTTGCAATTGTATATACAAGTTGTTTATCGTACTTGTAGTAGAGGAGGTGAGCAGGAAGAATTCCGGCAAGACCTCTGGAAAGACTTCTGGAAAGACTTCTGGAAAGACCTCCTTGAAGTGCAGTTGCTGGAGAATACAGAACGGGTTCGGTTGTTGTGTGTAAGGAATGCAGTCAGGCGGTCAGGCGGGTCACATTGCGATCTGCCAGCGACGGCGACGGTGTAGAGCTGCCAAACCTGATTATGTTGACTTTGCCGACTTGGACTCGCCGACTTGGACTCAGCGAATCTCGCCAAACCCGTCGCTATCCAAACACCCCTATCACATCGCTCTCGAGCGCAGCTCGAGCACCGGGTCTGGGCAGCGCCCAGTCAAGACCAACAGACGCGGATACTAACTGAGACCAAAGCTCATTTCATTATAAAAGCATTACTTAAACATTAAACAATAATTAAACCCATAACCCAAATAATTAAGAAAATGATCAACCACCGAAACCATACAAAGTACGGCCTTGTCGCTTGAGAGCATACACGACATCCAGAGACGTGACGGTCTTTCTCTTGGCATGTTCAGTATATGTGACAGCATCTCGGATGACAGATTCAAGGAATGACTTGAGAACTCCACGCGTCTCTTCATAGATGAGAGCAGAGATACGCTTGACACCACCACGACGGGCCAGACGGCGGATTGCGGGTTTGGTAATACCTTGAATGTTATCACGAAGAATCTTTCTATGACGCTTAGCGCCGCCTTTTCCAAGGCCTTTGCCTCCTTTACCACGTCCGGACATGTTATATTTTGGTGTGTTTGGTTTTTGATGTGAGCGTTTTGATGTAAGAAGAACAAGAAAAAACACAAGAGAGAAAACAGCAGCTGCTAAAGAGGCAAAGTGGCGTCTTTTTATATTAATTGCCTGTCTCCAGCTGGTGTTTTGTTATCTTGCTCTGTTAGTATGCTGTGATTTACCCGCGTATGGTTGTTTGGCCCGCGTAGCCCTTGTCACAGTTGGCATTGATATTCTGATGCCTTTTGTTGATATTGTAGTAGTGGGGGTGGTGTGTTTATCGGTCGGTCTCTGACTTGTTTTCGGTGGTTGTTGGCCAGTTGTTTTTCTCGTTCACTTTTTTAAAAAATTCGGCCATGTTTTGTAAACTCCCAACTGCAAGGATGAATATGAGTTTATGTTTGGGAAACCATGCATGATTCCTCCCAACTGTGAATGGGGAATGCGAGTAAGATAGTGGAGTAATTGGGAGATGGTGAGAGGTGGTGAGTAATTGGGAGGTGGGAGGTGGAGGGAGATGGTGAGAGATGGTGAGAGCTGTGGTATGGGAGAGGCCAGACTGGACGATATATTAATAGATCGGTCTGATAAACTCAAAGACTCGGACCGGTTGGAGCTTTTTGGTAGTATTTCTCATTCATGTATATGACTTCCGAATGCAACTGCTAATAACTTCCGAGTGCAACTGCTATATATCTAACATATAGCCATTACTCTTTATACACGTTATCCCATATTGTACACAAGTCAATCATGACACCAACACTGGACACCAACACTGGATACCAACACAATAATACCAATATACCCTTTATATTCTATAATCCATTGTAAACTCGTAACCCCGCTAGATGCATCTATCTAAGACTGCATACTGTCTCGGATCCCAGCACAGATCAAAGATTGTAAAATAAGTAATCCTTTAAATGTAAACCCGAAAACCACCTAAAACATTCCCGCTCATAACCAGTTCATTGAGCTTGTCAACAGAAAACCAACTGAAATTACTCTCTCGAAACTTTATCTGACAAACGTACTCCAAGCATCTAATGCTGCGTCTGCTGGCTGTTATCTGTTATCGGCGTTAATCTCAACCCATACCCAATTCGTTCAGATCAAGACCATATCTATCGCTGCTTTATAGGTACTGATATCCTACCAAGCTATCGTACCAAGTTCACTATACTTTTACATTTCAATTCCTTCTCGTCACTCATAGCTCGAATAGAAAGGCAAACTCAAAGCTGGTCTGTACAGCGAAACAGAAACTACAATATCGCCACAACTGACAAGATTGACCGACCTGGCAATTCCAACATTTGGTGTAAAAATGTCGGAAAAAGTGTTTGATGAAAAGTCCTTGGATGTTGAGGTGGAGGTGGTGAACGTGAACGTGAACGTTAACGCAGGCGCAAATGCAGATAACGCACTTAGAAATAATACTCTCGATTCCTCTGAGCAAGGCTCAATCAGTCACCCTGGCCATTTTGCCAGTGCAAAAGTCAAAAGGATAATCGTACTTTTACTGCTATCACTATCCTTAATCACAAAATTCTCCTCCACTCTCTGGAATCAGGCACTACCATCTACTTTCAGTAGGCCATGCCATCACAACAACAACTTCCAATCGGTGCTGAATCACAAAAATGTATTTGTAAGAGGAGGAAGCGCCGACCCCCATCCAGATCCGAAACATCTTGTAACTGCCCGAAAAGCAGCAGTTGCTTGTGATGTCCCCCTTTGCTCGTCAATGGCCACAGATGTATTACGAAAAGGTGGCTCGGCCGTAGACGCCGCCATTACCGCCACCCTTTGCATTGGAACTGTCAACAGTTTTTCTTCTGGTATCGGGGGAGGTGGATTCATGACCATCTATCATCCAAACGGATCAGCTCTCACAGTGGATTTCAGAGAAACCGCACCTGGCTTGGCCCATAAAAATATGTATAAAGGCCATCCGGCTAAATCGAGAATCGGAGGACTAGCAGTGGGAACTCCTGGAGAGCTTGCAGGCTTGGAAGCTGCTTTCACTCGATACACTAGCGGAAAGCTTACCTGGGAAGAGCTTATTGAACCGGTAATTAGACTCAATAGAGAAGGATTCGTCGTGTCAGAACCTTTAGAGCTGGCCTCGAAGCGTGCTGAAAGTACTCTCACTCGAGACGCTGGTGATTGGTCGTTTATTGTCACCAGAGATGCCCAGTCCAACAAATATCGAACTAAAATACAAGGCGAGTTCGTCCAGCGTCCAGAGTATGCTGATACACTTGAACTAGTGGCCAGGAACGGGTCTAGCGCTGTATTCTACGATCCTAATGGGCCAATAGCACCAGCATTAGTTGCAAGAATCCAGCAAGCTGGAGGTATCACAACCATTGACGATTTCGCAAGCTACAGGGCCAACGTCAATGAGGCGTTGAAAACTCAATTCTTTGGACGTGACGTCTTCACACCGCCTAATCCTGCTTCTGGACCTGCTCTTATTCTCGGCCTCAACGTCTTTAATCAACTCGAGGCTAACAGATTACATACTACAGATTTAGGTGAAATCGAAACTCAACGGTTGGTAGAGGTCATGAAATGGGTCTCATCAGCTCGAACTGAGCTGGGGGATCCTTTCGACATCCAGAACCCTCGAGCTGATGACATTATGACTAAAGAATGGGCTACCAAAGTACGATCGCGAATCTCGGATGACCATACGCTTGATTGGAAAGAATATGATCCATCTTATGAACCCAACGATCCACATGGAACTGCCCATATATCGATCATCGATGAAAACGGCATGGCCGTGGCGCTTACCACTACCGTGAACCTCGAGTTCGGCGCCTTGATCATTGATCCCGTGACAGGCGTGGTCCTCAATAGTGAAATGGATGACTTTTCCGTACCTGACACTGACAACGGTTGGGAATTACATCCTTCCATCTATAACTATGTTGCTCCCTACAAACGGCCTCTATCATCTTGTTCTCCTACCATCGTCACCAAAGATGGCGTCCCTGAGCTGATTATTGGAGCTGCAGGTGGTTCCCGTATCCTCACCAGTGTTCTCCAAGCAATTGTACGCACATACCTATACAAGCTGCCTCTACTGGAAACCATAGCCATTCCTCGCATCCACCATCAACTGTTGCCTGAAATCGCTTTCATTGAATACGGCGCCGGATCCAACGTCATCCGAGGCCTTGAGGCTCGCGGCCACACTGCTCTGTTCTTCCCGCCCGCTACCGCCATGAATGCCATCTATCGTGACCCGTCCTCGGGCACCATCCATGCCGTCTCGGACTACTGGCGCAAACGCGGCCGCGCTGATGGCTATTGATTTTTCTCTTCTGTTGTCTTTTTGCTGATACATACACTTATTAGAACAAAAGGGTCGGCCTCCGGCGGCTGGGCTCTGCCCAGACCCGTGGCTCGAGCTACGCTCGAGTTAGCTGGGGATCTTATATGATGATCGGTTATACTTGAGGGCCCTACCCCCTATGCAAAGCCCCGATGAGTGAGGCGGACTGTGAGGCGCGGCTCAGTAGAAAAGAGCCTTGCGTAGAATAAAAACCAGCCTGCGAAATTTGGAAAAAAAATATGCTGCTTCGCTCATCTTCAGACCCAGTATTGATTCTAACATAGTAATCGCCAGGAGTGTCGAGACCGAGAGAGATATCGAACGGAAAGAGCAGGTCGTTGAATCTTCTGTGGATAGTAGTCAAAAAAAAACACAGATCAAAAAGTAGTTGCGTGCTGGAACCATAGGAAAAATATCTTAGTTCACCACAAAAGCGACATTTATTCAGGTACCCCTTGAACCGGTTTCTTATTTATCAAAATTATATTCAATCATGTCTTGGCTGTTTGGATCCCCGTCGAACAAGCAACAACAAGAACCTCCTAAAGAGCAGACTTTTGCATTCGACCCTTCAGAAGCTAGTAATGTGTCGTCATTTCTATCGCCACAAGCGTTAGACGTATCAAAACTTCATCCTTTAGCTGGATTGAATCAAAACCTCGAATATTTGACTCTGGAAGATGAGACTCCCGCTGTTAATACTGGTCTCATTCCTATAAAGGATTGGACTGATGACCTATGTTATGGTACTGGTATTGTTTATTTATCTGGCTTGGGTATTGGAGGTGCATACGGTTTAGCCGAGGGTTTACGAAAGACGGCCGATTCCAAGTCTGCTCGACTAAGACTTAACGGTGTTCTCAACGCTGTCACAAGAAGAGGTCCTTTTATTGGTAATTCAGCTGGTGTCATTGCCTTGGTGTATAATCTCGTCAACAGCTCGATTGGATACTTCCGTGGAGAACATGATTCCATCAACTCGATAGCTGCCGGAGCAATTTCGGGTGCCCTGTTCAAAGCTACCAAAGGTGCGAGGTCCATGGCCTTATCGTCTGGTCTAGTGGCTGTGGCAGCTGGCACATGGTGTGTGGTGAAAAAGGCGGCCTTTTGAATTAATCTGTATCTCTATTGCTTATGACTCCTTTTTCAAATCTCCCTTTTTTATGATAGACGCATTTCTCCGCTTGCCTGCCTAACCTGTACATAGTAAATATACAAACTTTCCATAGCGCGTATTTCGCAATCAAAAGAAGACGATTGTCAGTCGCCGTGGCTAATCTCTCAACGTCACTTATCATCACTTATCATCGCTCAACTGTCGCTCGCTCGCCTTTTGAACTTTAGTGGGATCACAATTCTGAGTCCCTGAGGTTGTAGGCTCGCGAACCTCGACTAGTACGGCAGACACCGCTGAGCAATGTACGTTTTCTTTTAATTTAAGCTATGTGTTCTATGCAGATCGACGGGGCGTCAACATTGCCGTTAATGCAGGGTACCTGTACGCCAATGCTGAACTTGATAACATTCTTCAGTACTTTTTTACCAGGTGAAGTGTCGAACGAATATGATTTTTTCTAAAGAGATACATGTCTACTGATATGCCTTCCCGCTAGCAGTAGCATAATTCTATTCAACATATATCATACGCGATAGATGCCTCACCATCTGCTGTTGCTGTTCTAGACTCTGAGCATCTAATTGTTACAAGTTACGACTACGACTGCGGACTACGGACTACGAACCACAGGCTACAAACCGTGAACTATTTAATCCCGCACCGCGTGCTTCCCACCATGAAACTGACAAACCACCGCACACCCGATCTGAGAATTCTGCACACAGCTCTCAGCATCAACAAACCCCGTCCGAGGCCCACAGGCCGTTCACTCGAGCGAAGCGAGCCACGGGTCTGGGCAGCGCCCAGCCGCCGGAGGCAGAGACCCGGAGGCCTCCGCGCCCCCGCCCCCGCGACCCCGTCCCCGCCCCCTACGTCATACATGGCGTTTAGGGTTAGACCTGCAGTAAGGTACTGCATGCAGCAAAGAAGACGACGAAGCAGAAGCAGCCGACCCAGAGCGTGGTTATCCATCATCATCGTGCAATTCCAGCAATTTGAGCAGACCATTATTTGAAGACCTGCAAATAGTGCCGTTGTGGCTTGAACATTGAGTTGCGAGGAGTTGTTTCTGCTTCTGGTGCTGGGAACGTTTTGGTAAAGTTGTAGGTGCCTAGTTAAAAGGCATGTGGCAGTGAAAAGACGCGTAACATACCATTTTTCACAGGACCTGAGAGTGGATAAAATTTCTAGGTAACGCTTGAGAAAAGACATTGAACGTTCTGGGACTTGTTTGAAAAGCGTGCCAATATTTAATCTTAGCGGCTGTTGTGGCCAACAAGGTGGCAAAGATGAATGGTGACGATACGCCCCTTCTGAGATCATTATCACCCAAGGTGGCGGCAGACCAAGCTACCAGCGGCACGAGAATTGAAACGCCTGGTAATGATAGTAATATCCTGCGCCGTTATTCATACTGCTCCATTCGTGCTACACCGCTGCACGCGTTACAAACAGCATACTTAGTCGGCTTAATAGTTCATGGTCTGGCTACTATACTGACAATTGCATCCATCTATTATCCCTGTTGGTTTCGAGGCCGAGAAATTGGCCAAGAGGAGATACACTACTCATATTTAGGACTGGGAGACCAGTGTTTGTATGGTGAGCCATGTTCTCAATTTCCAACCTCATCTGACTGCCGGGAGTTTGGGGACGGGTTCTGTGCAGCCTGGCAGTCATCAGCATTCTCCATGTGGATAACACTTGTTTTCCAAACCACTTGCGAATTCGCGCTATTTATAACCATTGTCATTGGATCTAAGCAGATTCTTCATACTGGTTGGAAACTGATAAGTCTTTTATTGGGAACTTCGATTCTATTTCAAGCTGCATCTACAATAACCATGGCTCTTTTACTTGAAGTGAGCCCTAAATTTCATGGCCATGATAATAACCATTGGAGACTGGGGTCCGGTTGGGCATTTGCCACGTCGTCATGGATCTTGGGTCTGTTTATAATAATGGGCTTGACAATAGTAGGCATCATGTCACAAGGACTTGACAATTATGACAACAATGCCTCGGAATTATATGACAGTGACTACGATTCCATTACTACCAATGGAGATGGTGAGCCACGAGACGATTTTTATTATTATGACCGCCAAATACGACGGAACTATCTAGCAAGTAATAGCTAATTAAATTCAGTAATGGCTCAAGATGTATTTGTAGTGACAGCACCAGAACTTGATAAAAATTGTCGTATTAAATAATGGTACTACAAACATATTCTGGATAGCAACCTTCATTCAGGGTCTTCGTCACGTGCTCTGTCGAACCTGCATATGATGATCTGCGCAATATATATAATCATGTAACTATTAGTCTCTATTTGTGTTTGCTCAGGAGATATAAATATTTTGCTTTGCACTAATTATTTATTTATCTTTTAGTGCTTTCATTATTTGTGGTTTTATCATGTCAGCTGTTAATAGGGTTGTTATTTTCGGAGCTCACGGAAAAGTAGGCTTGAGACTTAGCGAGAAGCTTTCTAAGCTGACTTCAGAGTTCCATCCGATTGCGATTTACCGAAATCCCACCCAGAAATCGACTTTCGACAAATTGAATATCCAATCTGAACATCTCAGTTTGGCAGACGCTGATGTCGCGTCAATCAGCAAACTTCTTAAAGACGTCAGGGCTGATAGCATTGTCTTCACTGCGGGAGCAGGTGGTGCTGGGTTAGACAAGACATTTGCCGTTGACCTGGATGGTGCGGTCAAGACCTTTGAGGCTGCTGTCAGTGCCAAGGTCAATCGATACATCATTGTGAGTGCATATGGGGCCGACAGTAGAGAAATCTGGCATAAAAGTCCTATTGTGTCTTACTATACTGCCAAACATTATGCCGATCGGATTCTTCGCACTACTCCTCTCGATTATACCATTCTTCAACCTGCTCAGCTATTAGACGGCGATGGAACTGGTAAAATAACTCACCCTGACAAGGCATATGATGCCGATGCCAAAAAGGTCATTTATCGTGACGATGTGGCCAGTTTCATTATCTCTACTCTTCGAGATAAAAAGGGCAAGAGTTTCCGTCAAACTGTTCCCTTGATCAATGGTGACATTGATATTGATGGCTTTTACTAGGTATAAAATGGCGAGATTAGTTAAAATAATAAAATACATGATCATTATTCTTTGTTGGGATTATATAAATGCAGATCAAAAGCTCCACCAGTAGAACTTCCGCCAAACTGTTCCCTGATCAATGGTGACATTCATATTGATGGCTTTTACCAGCATAAACATGGGCGAGATTAGCTAAAATAAATAATATACATGATCATTATTCCTCTTCGTCGTCTTCTTCTTCGTCAGGATCAAATAAATCCAGATCAAGAGCTCCTCCTGTAGACGTGGGCGAAGCAGGGTGGTGCTTTTGTGGCTCGGGAGACGGAGCTGATGGATTGCCTATTACGGGGCGTTCTCCGTATGAAACTATAGAACTTCGTCTTTGCCTGGAACCAATTTCATGGCCTGGAGATTGTGAGTTGGTAGCCGTCTTAGTGGTGGAAGTGGTAGTGGCAGCGGTAGTGGTGAGCTGTTCCTTGAACCGTGCTTCTTCCTCCTCGGCATCTAAAGCACACATTGCTAGCACTCCTCGCCTTAGCCCATCTTCAGTCGGCCATGGGAAGTTGGCATGCTCATTCGCGACCTCTGGTTTATAACCAGGAGGCGGATGTGTGAATTTGGAAATCTTGGTTGCGTAATTGAGCAGATCGTTGGCCGAAATGGTGTTTGTGGTGGGAGCAGTGGACTGCTCGTCGTCGTCCACTTCAGGATTCTGTAAAGCAGACTGAAGTTCGCGGCGACTTTCTGACAAGCCAACAAGAATACGATTCAACTGACTATCTAGGTCAGATGATATTTGCTTGAGTTTCTGGATCGTTCTACCTGCCTCTTGATGCTCGAGAAGCTCTTCCAGGGCAAGAGACAGTTCATGATCTGCCTCAATCACTTTGTTTGCAAGATCAGGAGTAGCAGTGAATTTGCTCAAACCATCAATCAACGACCCGATTGTCGACTCTAATAAAGGAAGGCACGATTGGATACGTAGTTTAGTCGAACTGGTTGATGAAGGCTTATTACCTATATTGCCAGATGCAGATATTGCTGATGCTGAATGTGGCCGGTGGTTGTTACCAGGTGACCCAGAATCTTGAGCGGCCACCATAGAAAGCCTCCTTTTTAGTATTGGAATTGATGGGGTGGATTTAAATTGTGCGTCATAAGACAACCGTGATGCTGGAGTCACCGCCTTCGAGTACGGGACCGACGACATATTGAGAAACTTTCTGCGATGACTAATTGCTAATATAAATCGATAATCAGAATGCTATAACCACAGTTGGTGATTAGCAACTGCGATTGCAACCGTTTGATAATTAATAGAATGGTAATAAATTTCATAGAGCTATATAGACTGAGGAAGTTACACCCTCCGGCATAACCATGCGTTTTTGAGTCATGCCCCTAAGCACGGACCGAGTTCTCAAGCCAGTTTGTGATACGTAAATGTCTAATCTGAAAGGTAATAACCAATAATTATACAACTATAAAGACGTTTAGTCAACTTGCACTGGGTTGCTTGGTTAGAAGAAGCTTGGTTTAAAGTCTTTTTTTCATCATTTTTTTTAGGCTATTCTGGCTCGCGTGGTTCATAGTGGATGGAATCGTACCTGCCAAACAAACAGCAAGCAACTTCTCGGTCGGCTCTTGAAATCGCTTCGTTCTTACTCAAAAGGAGGTGGTATGCCCCAGTAAAGTATCCAATCGAACTTTTAGGCAGGATTCTTCGAACAATCCGAATGCCTGAAGACGCCATTCCATTGCAGATAATGCGCTCTCATTCACAGGACAACGAAGATGAAGAAGAAGAAGATGATATTGATAGATTAGATCATCTAATAGACGATGCCGATGTTCCTTTGATTGGAGAGGAGCAAAATGACCATGGCTCTGACCGTGGCTTGGTTACGGGATTGTCGAAATTTAAACGGTTCTTTTCTCATTGCCGTAAAACTAAAAGTCCACCTAAAAAGCAACCCGAACGATGTGTTTCAAGTTTAACTGCAACCTCCAAACCATATCAGTTTCCTTCTAATGCTGTATCAAATGCCAAATACTCTCCAGTAATGTTCATTCCAATCATCTTGTATGAGCAGTTCAAATTCTTCTTCAACTTGTATTTTCTTCTGGTAGCTCTATCTCAAATAATCCCCGTCTTGAGAATCGGTTACCTTTCTTCATACATTGTTCCATTAGCATTTGTATTGACTGTAACAATGGCAAAAGAAGCTTGGGACGATATTCAAAGAAGACGAAGGGATAGTGAATCGAACTCTGAATTATATGAAGTTCTCACTGGTATCAATAGTTCATTAAATCAGAGTCGTACTTTAAAAGTAGGTGATTTGGTGCGAATTCATAAAGATCAAAGAATCCCGGCTGACATGATTCTATTATCATCGTCGGAAAAATCAGGAGAAAGTTTCATTCGTACTGACCAACTGGATGGAGAAACAGACTGGAAGTTGAGAATAGCTTGTCCACTAACTCAGAAACTAACAAGTGGGAGCTTCTTCTCATCTGGCGCTGCTGATGGTGACGAAGAAACAATCACTTCTTATAAAAAAGTTACAGTTATCGCTGGACCGCCTGAAAAATCCATCCACTCTTTTGTTGGTACTTTAAAACTCAATGGCCAGTCAATAGGATTGTCTGTAGATAATACTTTGTGGGCTAACACGGTACTTGCATCTGGTACTGCAATTGGTATCGTTATCTACACTGGCCGTGACACTCGACAGGAAATGAACACTTCAACTGCAGGCACTAAAGTCGGCCTTTTGGAACTAGAGATTAATAACCTATCGAAAATCCTTTGTGCGTGTGTGTTTCTTCTCAGCATTGGCTTAGTGGCGATTCATGGATTTGGCCCTGGCTGGTATGTTGATATTATGAGATTCTTGATTTTGTTTTCGACAATCATCCCAGTGAGTCTAAGAGTGAACCTTGACATGGGCAAGTCGGTATATGCCTATCAAATCGAGCACGACCATGCCATTCCTGATACCATTGTGAGAACAAGCACCATTCCCGAAGATCTGGGTCGAATCGAGTACTTACTCACTGACAAGACTGGCACACTGACTCAGAATGATATGGAAATGAAAAAAGTCCATGTCGGTACCGTTTCATACGCTGGTGATGCCATGGACGAAGTGATTGCCTTTGTAGGAGACGCGCCAGCTGGATCTATCACTTCAAGTGCGACCGCAAATAACAGTACAACTCCACTGCGTAGTAGGAGAGAAATTGGCAATCGAGTTCGTGATATTGTGACTTGTTTAGCAGTGTGCCATTCTGTAACGCCATCGTTTGAAGACGGCAATGGTGGGCAAGTTGAGTATCAAGCAGCATCGCCTGATGAAATTGCAATTGTCAAATGGACTGCTGCTATGGGATTGTCTTTATACCGAAGAGACCGAACATCTATGACGTTGATTCATGAAGCCACTCGTACCCCTCATGAATTCGAAATTCTAAATGTATTCCCTTTTAACTCAGACAACAAACGCATGGGTATCATTGTCCTCGACAAGTCCAAACAGACAAATGGCGAGATCTGGTTTTTCCAGAAAGGGGCTGATACTGTCATGGCCAAGATAGTTCAACACAATGATTGGCTTGAAGAAGAAACGGCCAATATGGCACGCGAAGGTCTACGGACTCTTGTTATTGGCCGTAAAAAGCTCACCACTCAGTTATACGACAAGTTTCTAGAAAAATATAACTCGGCTTCATTATCGATGCATGATCGTGATTCGGCCATGGCCAAGGTTGTAGGAGAATATCTCGAACATGACCTGGAACTTTTAGGGCTCACAGGAGTTGAAGATCGTCTTCAGAAAGATATGAAGCCATCTTTAGAACTGCTTCGAAATGCAGGCATCAAAATCTGGATGTTAACTGGAGACAAAGTCGAAACTGCGAGATGCGTGGCTGTTTCTGCTAAACTTGTGTCTAGAGGTCAATATATCCACACTGTCACCAAGCTGGATAATGCTGATGACGCTTATGAGCATCTAGAGTTTCTTCGTGAAAAACCAGAAGCATGTCTACTAATTGATGGCGAATCATTATCACTATTCCTTCGACGATTCAAAAGTCAGTTTGTTGAAACAGCTGTCAAGCTGCCCGTAGTGATTGCCTGCAGATGTACTCCGCAACAAAAGGCCGATGTAGCAATTCTCATCAAAGAAACTACCAAGAAACGTGTCTGCTGTATTGGAGATGGAGGCAATGATGTTAGCATGATCCAAGCAGCCGATGTAGGTGTTGGTATTGTTGGCAAGGAAGGAAGACAAGCATCATTGGCAGCAGATTTCTCAATCACTCAGTTTTGCCACTTGACAAAGCTGTTGGTGTGGCATGGCCGCAATTCATACAAACGGTCGGCCAAACTAGCACAGTTTGTCATCCATCGAGGTCTGATTATCAGTATATGTCAGACTGTTTACAGTATTGCTTCGTCATTTGAGCCTCTAGCATTGTATCAAGGATGGTTGATGGTAGGTTATGCAACCGTTTATACAATGGCACCAGTATTTTCGCTTGTTTTGGATAGAGATGTCGACGAAGATTTGGCAAAGCTGTATCCTGAACTTTATAAAGAGCTGACGGCTGGGACTTCACTATCATATCGTACTTTCTTTGTATGGGTTTTGGTCTCACTGTATCAGGGATGCGTTATCCAGGGATTATCTCAACTACTTGTTGGAAGCGATAGCGTGTTGTTCCCCAAGATGGTAGCCGTCAGTTTCTCTGCTTTACTATTCAATGAGCTTATAATGGTGGCTCTTGAGATCATCACCTGGAACAAAGTTATGGTGTTTTCAGAGATCATTACAATATGCATTTACGTTGCATCGGTACCGTTTTTATCAGATTATTTCGATCTAGAGTACTTGACCGATGTTTCGTTCTATTGGAAAACGGCTCTAATTACCGCCACTGCATTGATTCCTCCTTGGATTGGAAAGACTCTTCGACGCAAACTGAAGCCGCCAAATTATGCCAAGGTACAACAAGCATAGTTTGTTCTTAAGTATACACATTACATTTTACATAAATAAATTAGCATTACACATTAATGATCCGTCTCTAGAAGTCCTGGGCAATTCTGTTCAAGGTCCTGTTTATCATTATATGAGCATCCACACCACAAACAGTAGTAGTATGTATCTCGTAGGTATTCAATTATTTGATACAGTCGCTCACTTTTCTCGAGTGCCTCAAAATCTTCAAACTCCTTTTGAGCTGCGACATTGTCACTGCTATCAATAGCGGGTGTTATAGCGCCAGTTATGCCCTCATTTTCCATGTTTCTACGTAGCTCCCGTACCTTTCGAGTCAGTTGATGTTTATAAACAAACGATCTATATAGTAAATTGACAGACATAGGGTCTTCCGCATCGTAGATACTATCGGCATCAGTATCTCCTGCTCGAGCATCTAAATCTATGGCCACTTTTTGAGCAGCGATGATTTGACTATCAAGCTTCTTTTCCGAATAATCGTTTGCAACACGATTTTGGAATTCCTCCTTTGTACGTTTCTGTTGATCCGACTTTTGGTCTATGGTTCTGGTGATTTCTTGAAGTCTTGCGCTATCGTATCCTATACCCCCTCTACCGAGTTTTGGCTGCACCATAATCGGCTCATGATCTGAGTCTGATGATCTGGCACCAACACCTAATGAGCTTCCAGTTTTAAATCCCATCATCTTCATTATCTTCAGACCCTTGTTTTGGGGATCCTTTTCAATTAAAGATGTAGCAAGAGCTTGTTGGCGAGTTTGATCTTGTATACTCAATCCCTGAGCTTTTACAAGTGCTTCCTGCTTCGAGACATGGTCGATATCTTCTACCGGCTCATGATCCTCAATAACCATTGACATATAGTCCTCCTCTTCATCGTTTCCATCGTCGTCTGCTTGCCGTCTCTGCTCACTGGTCAAGAGTCGTTTTGAGGGCGGGTCTAAACCTTCTGGTTCGTCTTCCCCCTCATCTAAGTTGAAAACATTTGCCCTCTTGATCGAGTCAATTGGACGTTTGCCCATCTGAAGTTTATGGATAACGAACGCAACGAAGCAAATTCGCCATGCGCGTGAACTCCCTGCACGGTTGGCAGCTGGTGATCGGCAGGGCCCTCATGCAGTATCAATCCATGTCTGATTTCTGGTATTTCTGACAGCTTTATGGACCAAAGGATGCTTTTCTTCATGATAGTATCCTCGCTATATATATATATATATATATATTATTGAAACTTAGTTATAGGACTACTTGTCGAGGACTGGCTAATTATAATGAGTCTAGTCAAAATATTATACCGGATTTTGCTGGTGACTGTCGTTCGAGCGCAGACAAACACAAACAATGGCTATAATATATCAGACCGTCAACAAAATACGTCACAAATAAATGAACTAGGTCAGGCAAGATCCTCACAGCTATGGAGTGGGATTCGTGTTGATAAAGAAATCATCACCCAGGTAGCAGCACCCACGCCGCTGGCAACAGACGAGCTAGCATCCCCACCAAATATGAAACCGTTTCATTGCCAATATAGGTTACCAAAGGATTTTATCTGGGGATGGGCTACGAGTGCTGGTCAGATTGAAGGAGCAGTCGATGCTGATGGAAGGGGCCCTTCAATTTGGGACAATGTAGCTCACAAGGTTCCCGGATTTATCAAAAATAATCAAACATTAGATATTGCCAACAATCACTACTACATGTACAAGCAAGATATAGAGCGATTAAAAACTCTAGGTGTTCCTTACTATTCTATGACTATTTCATGGTCACGGATATTCCCGTCTGGAAATGGACAGGTCAACAGAGCCGGCCTTCAGCATTATATTGATGAAGTAGATTATTTGCTGCAAAACGGGATCCAGCCTGTCGTCACTCTATACCATTGGGACATCCCACAGGCTCTACAAGATAGCTATGGAGGATGGCTTAATCGAACAGTCGTGAATGATTTTGCAGTCTATGCTCGTACAGTGTTTGAAGCCCTTGCTCCAAAGGTCAATATCTGGCTGACTTTAAATGAACCTCAGGTTTTCTGTAACGATTATGGTGACTGGCCCGACCAGGGAGTGCCCGATAATGTATTTCCAACGTTTGGTTACAATAGTTCCGAGAGACGATACATTTGTGGACATCATGCACTTTTGGCACATGCTGCTGCTGTTAATGTTTACAGGACCGAGATTGTCCCTAAGTATGGCAGGGGCCGGATTTCATTTGCAAATTCCTGGGATTACACTCCAGCATACACCACTAATCAGGAAGATGCCCTGGCAGCTCAACGATCTCTAGATTTTTCTGCAGGATGGTTCGGTAAACCAGTATATATCGATGGTGATTATCCTCAATCTATGAGAGACCTGCTGGGTCATACACTTCCAAGCTTTACAGACGAGGAAAAAAAGATGGTGCTGAATTCGACTGACTTTTATGCTTGGGATGCATATACTGGCCATCCTGTCAAGGCACCCGCTGATGGCTTTCAAACTTGCGTCACTAGTCAGGGTGATTCAGAAGATTGGCCCGAATGTTTTGATAATGTATTTACTCTCCGTGGGGGCTGGCTTGTTGGTAATCGTGCAGATGTCGGTGTGTCAAACTGGCTGTATCATACTCCGGATTATTTTCGACAAGGTATTGTATGGGCTTGGAATTATTTCACGCCGACTGAGTTCATTATCCCGGAGTTTGGCTTCAGTGTTTGGAAAGAGAACGAGATGCCTATAGAGCAAGCAACATATGATGACACCAGGGTCAATTATTTCCATGATTATTTACATCAGGTCATGAAGATTATACACGAAGACAACGTTAACCTTACAGGGGTGTTTGCCTGGAGTATGTATGATAATATCGAATGGCGACAGGGCACAGATACAAGATTTGGCCTTCAATATTTTGATTATAAAACGATGAGGGCACATTTTAAGAAATCGGCATTTTATATGAGGGATTTCTTTAAGCACTACATGCTTGAAAAGTAAACGATATAATAAAAAAAAGTACTATTACCTATCTCTTGCTTCCTCCAGGATACTATCATCATCGTCATCATCATCGTCGTCATCGTCATCACCGGACCCTGTTTGCAGATTGTCAGGGCGTCTTCTTTCGAAATCAGCTGTATGGGCCGATTTCAGCGCCAGACTGACAGCAGCAATAACAGGTGTGGCCAATGCTGCAAAAGTCTTTCTTCTCTGCATTGGAATAGGGACACCTGACGAGTCCTGTGGACTTTCTGCAGCGGACGAAAGTTGAGCCTCAACATCTTCAGTTGATGGACATGGTTCCTGAGGACCACCAGTCTCCTCCGCTTCTTCAGCAATGCTAGCCTGTTGCGGTCGTAGTCGCTTGGCTTCAGCATAGGGCAAAGTCAAATCTCTCGAAGCCCTGAACCTACCAACATTGGAACAATGTTCATTCTCCACTCTGAAAAACGCCCATAAAAACCTACGTAGAATCTCTATTAGCGACACAAAGAAACTAATTTTCGCCGACTGTTCAATCTGCTCCCAATACACAACATATAAAATCCAACTAAATCTCATAATTGGATCAACAATCATAATTGCGTAGTATGGCCACTTGGATCCAAATGCTAGTTCATTTCGGAGCAGTCGACGCTTTGAATTAGCCTGACCAAGAGAAAAATCCATGAAAATATCCCAAAGGCTACTATATACCGAATTAATACATGCAAATAGAATAAAGCAAGTGTGGTAAACATTTGACGAGCGACTGATTCTAGCCAGACTTAAGAACATGTAATAAAAAATAAGGCAGGAATACTTTAGACCATTGGCAAGATGTGGGAACCAATCACCGGTATCACCATAACGGCGCAAACACTGTAGTAAACGCCAGATACCAGGTAGGCAGTTTAAAAAGCCAAGTAACCGAGAATGACTAGAAGAACAACCAATAGAAGATCCTAATAACTGCCAATGAGTTGCATAAAGACAGAAAAACATCGACACGTTTGAAATTGTATAGTTCAAGCTGCAGAATATATCACCTAGGAAAAAGTCTCGGAATTCTACAGGGTAGAAGCCTGATAGTAATAGACGCCATACCGCAACCACTAGCCATTTCCGTGCTCGCCAATGAAGAATTGGTAATGGACATAAGATCAAAAATAGACCAAGTCCTAAATAGATGGGAGGAAAGTATCTACCGGGAAACTGATCGGGCCAAAAATCGTGGAACGTGAACCACCCAAACAGCGATAGCAGAAACAGCATCAAAGCAGGTATTTCGCCATACTGTCGATAGTCAAGGTAATTGTGCTGGTCAAACTCGAAAATAAAAGGATAGTTGATTTTGTACTTTGTCCAGGTATACAAATTCAACATAAATAAACACACAAACAGATTAGCCAGAAAGAACCCACCCCAAATCTGAAATAAATATGTGGTGTCTGGGTGTCGTGGATTGTGAATATGATTCAGTCCTGATACCACTCCATCTATAAACAAGGGTACTGATAGTCCCAGTAATAGACCCGTGGTAAACATAGCTGCGTAATGAAGTACAGGGAAGTCAGTTGCTCTAAGCTTCTCAACGGCGCGTTTTCGATTATTCGACTCAAAGTAGTATGCATAGAGATCTTCAGTTCTTGGGATAAGATTATCCAAAATGTCAGAGTTGTAAAACTTGTATTTTTTTATTTTGTCCATGTAACCAGACAGAGTGTTGCATTCAACGGTCTTGTCAAATTTCTTGATCATTTTGCGAACTGCCGTGGAGTTAAGGGATTTATAATCCTTGAGAAGTTCAAGGGAACGATAATATTCCTTTAAAGCCATTTTAAGCTGAGAACGCGCCATGGAGTATGCAACGGTTCTTTGAGATTTCCGAGTAAAGTCACTAGCTCCATTAGCCTCTTCGGATACGGATTTTCGGCGTTTCTTTTTCAGCATTTCTGGGAGGGAAGGCAGTTCAAACTCTCGGAAGATGGCTTCTTTGGTGGTCAAGGCTGCTCTATTAATCGCTTCTCCCTTGGCTAGAGCTTCTCTCATTTCATATTTGTGATGATTAAATTGAATTAATTGATCTTGAACAATAAGATATTTTTCAATGGCTTCGGACTCTTTCTGACAGTAAAATTTCTCAATTTTCTCCACTTCCGAGTCAACCCATTCAATAAATTCCTTCTGGGCCGATTCGCGTAGAAAGTCCATCTGAACATCTTGATCAGAAGCACTAGAAGAGAATCTATTTCGCAGGGGAGTTCCTGGAGTCATTTTGTTACCTATGAATGTCATCATGCCAGCACCACCATTCTGATCTTCATTACTCGTGCTATAGCTAGTCTGCCTAAGTTTAGGCGGGCTGAGTCGAGAACCGACGGGAGGCAACACATCAGGTCCATACTGATTTTCTAATAAAGGAGACCGATCGTTGACAGGAGGTGCATCATAGCTGTCGGGGTTCAAATTAAAAGAGATATTTGTAAACACAGGACTGGATTTTGCCTTATTATCGTCGAGCTGTCGTAGAGATTTTTTCTTTGCAATCAAGTCTATGTTACTATCATTAGCCATTACCTCATTATTCGTGCTTTTAGTAGGCTCCTCATTAGCATTGGGGCTCTGCTGGTCTTCAGCTTGTTTTATTGCAGGCGGCGGAAGCTCTAATCCTGCGTAACTCGAGGCGAGATCAGCCAATCGAGATGAGTTTGCTGCCTGAGACTGGTATGGTAAAAAACCACTAAACCGAGCCACATCTGAATCAGGAAGAGCTTTCGCGTCTTTGGACCTTTTCAATCTTGGAGAGGACGACGAAACCAAAGACGGACTGGCCCCACGGATTTTCAGAACGGTTGGCGATTTCACAACGACAGGTAATTTGCCATTTGCCTCTTTTCGAAGCAGCTGAGTAACATTTAATGGATGCGGTGATGAGGATGACGAAGTGTCATGCAGATCGGTGGGAGAGAAGAGCTCTGTGACATTGGTGATATGATGGGCCAGTTCCGGCTTACTCTCTTGCCTATGCTTTTTATCAAACTTCTTTAGCCGCTTTTTCCCTGCTTTATAGTCAAAATATTGATCTCTCCACTCTGGCACCTATATGGTGTTAGACACGTAAGCTAGTTGGCATGAACGCGGGTCTGAATATTGTTGGAATTAGCAACTTACCAGAGCTTCGCTCAAGTGACTGACAAGACCGTTAGTATAACATATTACGCCAACGAGAGGCAATGCCTGTGATTCCATATACTTACGCAGCAAACTTCATGGCATTCGGTCTGCCAGATTCGCAATGAAATATGAATGCGAACCTCGAATTCTTGCCGACAATTGTTTTCGGTTGACTCGTGCTCCACCAGTCGAGGCACGTTTTTCCTGCCTTTCCTAGGCCACAGATATTATTGTGCAGGTGGGTAAGGGCGACAACTCTTATCGTGCACTTACTTGAGACTAGAAGAGGGAAAAAGAAAAATATAATCATCAAATCATCACTATGTTGACAGAGAAAAGAGGATGGATAGACTAAGCGGTTGCTTTGAGAGTGTAGAGTTAGTCTTTAGCAGGATGTTCGCTGGCTAAGAGCCGAATTGAAGTCGAAGCTGAGATTGATCTGTGTTTTTCGTGCTAGACATGAATCTACCGCTCTGCGTTCGCGAGTTGTTAACGCAAAACACAGGCCAGCTCACCAGCTGTTCTACAGGAGAAATAAATAAATAATCAGACAAGAAAAGAGCATGAGGATTCTGAGCTTTTCCTGGCATACGAATAAGGGACTCGAGGTTCCGTGCATAACTCATCGCATATCCCCTAACCACTATCTTGATAGCGCCCAAGATGCCCATGATAGAAGTAAAAACCCCTGCATATCTCTCTTACCTCAAGCACGGATCGTAACTTGGAAGATAACGCCAACATCACTGAAAATCTAGTTCTGTTCCGAGATGGGATTGAATTCCTCTTCAACCTTGTTCTGCGTTTCGAAAAACCACAAACGTTACTTCTAGTGTAAGGAGCCACCTCGGCATCCCAACAGAATCACAACCAGCTTACGCGCGGGCGCGCCTCTCCATATAAATACACCAAAATCATGGCCAACAATAATAAATAATGGCCGTATCATGGGTGGCAGTATTTAATTCTATCATATTTATTACTATTTGCTTCAATAAATCCTATCATTCCACAATTAGTTGGTTTTTACGAGAAACGAGGTATCAACATCATCAGACACCATGTCTTTGGCAACCCCCGACTCCGTCCAGGTGATTGACGAACATAAACAATTCAATGATCAACTACCAGAATACCTTGAGATTTCAAATACCTTGAAAAGCGGACTGGATTATCATATTGTATCTGTGTTTGGAAGTCAATCGACTGGTAAATCGACTTTACTAAATGCTTTATTCGGTACTAAATTCCAAGTCATGAATGAGGCTAATCGTGTTCAGACCACCAAGGGGATATGGATAGGTAAAGCTGTTATGAGTGGTGAAGCTGAAGCCATCTCTGATAGTGATGACAGTGGTAGTAGTTCCAAATCATCTTATGAAGATTCAACTATTTCGTTGACTGCTAGTAAGGCCAGTTCAGATGAGTTTCTCAATGTTATACCCTCATCATCACATATATTAGTACTAGATGTTGAGGGTACTGATGGTCGTGAAAGAGGTGAAGACCAAGATTTTGAAAGGAGATCGGCCTCGTTTGCATTGGCAACTTCAGAGGTTCTAATTGTCAATATGTGGGAAACTCAGGTAGGCCTTTACCAAGGAGCCAACATGGGTCTATTGAGAACTGTTTTTGAAGTCAATCTGTCATTGTTTCAAACCTCGGGTCAAACTTCACGGTCATTAATTTTGTTTGTCATCAGAGATCATTTGGGAATTACACCATTGGACAATCTATCTTCTACAATCCTTGGTGATCTCAATCGACATTGGGATACCATTGCTAAGCCGACAGAAGCTCTCAAAAATTCAAAGATCCATGATTTCTTCGACATCCAGTTTTTTGCCCTACCTCACAAGGTACTTATGCCAGCTCAGTTTACTGAGCAGATCAACGTCCTGTCAAGAAGGTTTACCAATTCACATAGTTCTTCATATGTGTTTCAACCTGAGTATCACCGTCAAGTCCCCATTGATGGCTGGGCAATGTATGCCAAGCATATCTGGGAACAGATTGAACTTGATAAAGATCTCGACTTACCTACTCAGCAGATGTTTGTAGCTAAAGTTAGATGCGAAGAATTAGCTGGTCAATCTTTGAACTCATTTGAAGAAGCACTAACTAACCTAAATCAGTCTGAACAAGGATTACTTGGAGGTGCTCAAGTTGTAGCTGGATTCGGAGCTTCTCTAAGTACTCTTCGTAATGAAGCCCTTGCTAAGTATGATACTTTGGCATCTCGTTATCAGGAAAAGGTATATGTGTCCAAACGTAAGGAATTGCAGTCTAAAATTGATACAAAGATATCGGCCCTATATCAAGCTCAGCTAGCGGCACTTCGTGAGGCGGCCTTGGAAACTTTTAACACCACCGTTACTAAAGCATCAGGAGACTCATCAGAAAGCTTTGCCAAAGTGATCTCATCTACCCTACAAGCAGCAGAAACATCATTCGAACTTGGTGCCAAGGAGGCTACCATTGATGAGGAGGTGTTTACTTTTGATGAACAGCAGAATCAGTTCAGTAGTGATCTGAAAGAAGAAGCACTGAAAAAAATAGTTCTTAATGCAAACGAGCGGATCAGTGAGATCTTTGCAGAAGATATTGATACCTTTTTTGCATCTCCTGATGAAGATACTTGGCGTAAAGTATCTGATTTCTTCAATACAACAGTCAGGACAGTTCTAGCTCCATATGAAGGAGGCAAGGATTTCGGGATTGGTGCCACAACCGAGAATAACAATAAAGGGGCTTATGATATCCGTAAAGCAGCCTGGATCAGTCTGGATACAAATCTGCGCGAGGTATCTAGCGAAAATAATGTGATTACAAAACTAGTAAAACTTGTTGAAAATACATTTGGGTATAAGGATGGATTACCGAGAATTTGGAAAGCTACAGATGATATCGAAGGACCATATAATAAGGCTCGGGATGATGCTCTGAGTCGTTTGCATATTTTTGCTCGTGCACAACTGCCTGATGGAGAAAAATTCGAGCCCGACATTATCATTGACAAAGATATCAAAGACTTTTCAGTACGCATTCCAGAAAGGAAATTACAAGAAATAGCTGCCCGATTCAGAAGTCAGGCCGATATACTTTACGCTGACGCCAAGAGGTCGGCTTCGCATTCCACTACACGTGTACCATTCTATGTCATTGTTCTAATTGTTGTTCTGGGATGGAATGAATTCATGGCAGTCCTTAGCAGCCCATATTCAATACTGTTCGTGATAGTTGCTGCAGGAGGTGCCTACATCACGTATAGTCTTGATATGTGGGACAGCTTACTTCAGCAGACGGAAATAGTTAAAGATAAGATTGGCCAAGCGCTCAATGTTTTGGTGCTACATGCTAACTCGGCAGCTTATATTGGTGACGAAGATTTCCCGTCTTCTATGCCAGGCTCGATTTTGTTGGATCATGAGCTTAAACCTGCGAGTACAGAGCTATCAGAAAAGGATTCGAGACAGGATTATTGAGATATATAGAAAAATATGCGTTTTATATCTTCTGATGGTATCAAAAAAAAAAAAGTGACGTGGTCAGGCGTAGTCAGGGCAGAGCCCAGAAACAAGCGATCTGGCACCGGCATAATTTTTTTAAGTCGTAAATGAAGTGAGGCCTGGAATACCTGGTAATCCATGAGAAAGACCAGGCGGCAGTCCTGTAGAGGCCGTGGAAGCAGCGGCAGCAGCAGTAGCAGCAGCACTGGCTTGTTGGGGCGGTTGTGGCGGCTGATATTGGCCAAAGAGACTTTTTTGTTGTTGATATTGCATTTGAGAGTGGCCAGCAGATTGCACTTGCTGGATCTTTTCTTCCACATGATAGTATTTATCGTCAAAGGCAGTTTCATCGCCAGGTCGAGCTCGACACCAGAACTTTGCAGTTTTGTCGTTTGAGCCCGAGCATAGAATGTGGCCTAGAGGGTGATAGTTTAGAGTCCAGATAGGCCAATCATGGGCATTTGGGATCTTGAGAATCGGTTCTAGCGACGTGGTATTCTCATCTGGTAAAGTGTCTAGAGCAAAATGTGAAATAGTACCATCATGAGTACCAGTTGTAATGAGGTTTGGATGTATAGGATGCCAAGCTAATGATGATACGTCGGAAACGTGACCTCTTAGTACCAGTAGATCCTTCATCATGCGTAGATCAAATATACGTCCTGTATGATCTCTGCTAGTAGAAGCTAGTAACATTTGAGTACTACCAGCTCTTTGAAATTTCATTTTCGTGACGGTGTTTTTATAACCGTGAAAGGTTGACAGGCATTTTCCACCACTTCGTGGATCCCATAGTTTAACAGTATTATCCTTTGATCCACTAGCGATGAGACCCAAAGTTGGATGCCAATCACAGCATTTGACATCCCAACCATGACCAGTAAGAACCGACTCTTCCTTTGAACTATCATTGAAGTTCCATATTTTTAGACTTCCATCATCCGAAGCACTAACAAATTTGCTATCATTAGGACTAAAAGCGATATCTCGAATAGATTCGCGATGAGCGTTCAAAATATTGACATTGTTGAAGTTTGATTGCCAGTATTTGATCTGGCCTTCCTGATCTCCTGATAATAACCATTCATCATTATTTGAATAAACCATTGACCGAATAGCATTATCATGAGCCTGCATGATTGTTTCAAAGTTGAACGTCATGCCATTCCAAAGAGTGAATTCACCACTCATGCTACCAGTCAGTAAACGTCGTCCTTCAGGAGTCCATACTGTCACCAGTACTGGATGCTTGATCTTATTGACACTGGTATGAACAAACTTAGTCGGTAGTGACGTAATTGCTGAAGACGATTTATATGCTAAAGGAGGGATAATATCGGCAATATAGCTTGCGTCTGGTCGGGTTCTTGATAGAAGTCCATGATGATATGATCTTGCCGACCGGCCAGCAAGTGAGTTGGTAGGCAATACACCGGTCTTATTTTCTATTATCCATCTACTAAAAGTATTTCCATGATCGATTGTTCTTCTATGAGTGAACTTTTTATGATATTCTTCTTCCATTGTTACACTAGTTTATGAACCTGTTAGGTTTTCATCATACAAATATACACTTGAAACATTATTATCTGTATATTCACCCCAGCCGCGCACGCCGTCCATTGACGTCAGGGACTGAATCCCACATGCCAAGAGCGACTAAGGCTGTATAGATTTACATTAAAGGGCGTCAGTCAGACTCTTTGTGTCTGTTCTGCTGCTGCTGCTTGAAGCGATGTTCGGTCATAAACCATTTGTGCGGGATAACCAACTGACACGTTAAAGTTGAGAGTTAGCCTCCTGCGGGGAACAGGTACCTTGAAGGCACCTTGAAGTATTGCAGGCAAGGGGAGGAGGAAAGGAGGAGAAGAGGAGAAGAGGAGAGGAGAGGGAAAACGACAATAATGTCTGCTAATGGAATTGCTCAATTATATATCATTCACATTTACCACTACTATCTTCCTAGATACTATCACTATTACTCAGTTCACACCCCCATGGCTAAAGATTAGGGTACGGGCGGGACGGCGATCTGCCTGCGCCTGTGCTGAGGTGAGGTGTTAAAAGTATATCAAGTCATGGTCTCGCGTAAAATAATAAACTGATTATATTTATTTAGGCTAATTTGGCGGTTGAACGTTGGACTTCAGCAACAAATATCGGAAATAGCGCACAAGCTAAACGGGGGGACATAGACACTATTCTACACAATTAATGGTGATTTGCTTGAACGTTTGCTTTTGTGAAAGTTTTGTCTCATCGCGTTAAGAAAACCTGAAATTATTTTGATCCAGAGAAGTGACGGCAATAAGGACAACCTGGTGTCAGCCGCCGTTCACGAACTCTCATAAACATAAACTCGTTAGATGCAGTGATCTGACTACACTTGAAATCATTTGACATTGGCTTTTTTTTTTTTTACTCATGATGTTCAATAGAAAGGCAGCCCGATTTGTGTATGCAGCGGTTTTCTTGGTGGCCATCTATTTCATGGCTGTAGGGCCATGGGGTCAGACGGCCAGATCTCTAAAATTGTCATATCCGTTGGCTAAACAAACTGGTGGTGATGGCAAGGGCCAAGCGACTACTGATGTACCGAAAAAGGCTGACCCATCATCAGAGTCTACAGCTAAGACTACAGAGGAAGTAGAAGATGAGCCACAGATTGATCCAAAACTTCCTGAAAAGGCATCTTGGTTATCGTTCTCTTCGTCTTCTTCGTCATCATCTGAAAGACCCGATTTCCGTCCTCCTCCTAAAGTCATCACTAAAGAAGAAAAGGCTCGAATCGCCCATATCCATTCGTTGTTGCCTATTTTCGAAAAATATCGCCCCAAAATAGAGCCTCTTCATCAGTATAAAAATGACAAGGAGGCCCCCAAAAAGGCATTTACTGATAAATTGCCTGTGTTTACCAAAGAAGAACTTGCTGATTACCTCCAGGTTCCTGCCGAATCCAAAAAAATCCTCACCCAGTCTCATCGTGATACCGTTGAACATCTGCCTAGTAACTATCCCAAAGGTGTTTTCAAGGGCCAAGGTGTTGTATTCACTTCGGGTGGGAAATATCTACCAATTATGGTCACTACACTAAGAATGCTTCGTAGAGTCTCTCCTGTGATTCCTGTTGAAGTGTTTTTAGCTGATAAGGATGAATATGAACCAGAAGTCTGTGAAAAGCTGTTTCCAATGTTGGGAGCCAAGTGTATTGTTTTAGAAGATGTCTATGGAGCTGATTTTTTCAAATCTTTTGCCCTTCGCTCATATCAGTTGAAAGCTCTTTCAATCTGGGCTTCTTCTTTTGAAGATGTTATATTTATCGATTCAGACAGTGTTCCTATTCGCAATGTCGAGGCTTCGCTTCAACAGGAACCATACCTGAGTACTGGATATATCGTATGGCCTGATTATTGGTTCCGCACTACTTCTACTCATTATTATGATATTGCTGATATTGTATTGGGCGAACGAGTTCGTGGAGACTTGTCTGTGACTGATCCAAAGGAAATCCCACAAGCAGATTTGAAGAATGCTTTACCTGATAAAAGTTCTGAATCTGGACAATTGATGATTTCCAAATCCAGGCACTACAAGAGTTTACTATTAACTGTTTATTATAATCTGAATGGATTCACGGCATATTACAAATTATTCACTCAAGGAAGTGGTGGAGAAGGTGATAAGGAAACTTTTTTGGCTGGAGCCTTGGCTCTAGGAGAGCCTGTCTATCAGATAGCTACCGATACTCGACCCACTGGTAGGTTTGAGCCTAGTGGGTTTGAAGGTGCGGGTATGCTGCAGATCGATCCGCTGGAAGATTACAAAAAGCACGTTCTCAAGACAATTCCTGCTGATGTTCATGGCCAGATTCTATTTGTTCACTTTAACATGTTCAAGCTAAACATTCGTTTATTATTCTCGGACAAAGAGAAGGACAAGTTTGCTTCTGATGCCACTCGAGTACGATACTGTGGACGACCGTCTGATAATGTTGGATGGTTTGACTATCAGGATATTGAGCTTTATATGTGGAGAGAGGTCCTATGGACCGCATGTGAAATGCCCAAACTTGGTATTAATTTCAAGGACTGGAAGGGTCTTGATATGGCTGATATGTGTAAAAAGACCACTCATCACTATAAATGGCTGGAAAAGACTCATAACACGTAGTGTGCCAACAACCGGCTATGTAAATTTTGCATGTTTTTTGTTTAATATATTCATAAAGCAAAAAAAATAAGAGGAAAAGCGAGCCAAGGGTCTGGGGGTGGGCAGAGCCCACCAGCCACCAGAGGGCACTCTCCTCCAACAGGCCATATTATACAAAACTAAACCCAGAAGCGCCAGGCTGCTTAACAAACGCCCTTTTCTCAGTCACAATCGCATCAATCAACTCATTGGGAGTGACGTCAAAAGATGGATTCCAGATGCCGATTCCTGGAGCTGCGGTGCTGATAGTAGCCGTTTTATCTGCGTTTATCGTTGCATCCGAATTGACTATGGCACCCTTGATCTGAGTGAGCTCGTGTGGAGCCCGCTGCTCAATCACAATAGCATCTCCATTGGGTGTATTATGATCGATAGTAGTGTTTGGAGCAGCAACAACGAATTTCACATTATGGTGTTTGGCGAGAACTGCCAACTGGTACGTACCAATCTTGTTAGCAGTATCACCATTTGCTGCCACCCGATCAGCACCGACTACAATGAGCTTGATTTCAGGATGTGCACGTAATAGGGAAGCGGCCATAGAATCGGTAATCAAAGTAGCGGGAATGTGATCATGGACAAGTTCGTATGCGGTTAAACGAGATCCTTGGTTATAGGGACGGGTTTCAAGGCAGTAGGCATGCTGGAGTTTGCTCTGAGCGTGAAGCGAGCGAATAACTCCTAATGCGGTTCCATAACCTGCCGTGGCCAGAGACCCAGTATTACAAATCGTTAGTACAGATATTTTCTCTGTAGACGGAGTTTGTTGATTCATGATCCATTCCGACCCATAGTGACCAATATTTTTATTATCAGAAACATCATCGAGCAGCATCTGTTCTGCAGCTTTGATAACATTGTCAATGACGTCGTGGTTAGATGACTTGGAAACGACGTCTTTGAGGTCATTAGCTGCTCTAGAAAGATTAACGGCCGTAGGACGAGCGCCTACTAAATAGTCCAATTTGGCAATAATAGCGGATTTGGCCTCTTGGTTGGACTGCAACGCATATTTCTCTCTCTCTCGATTCAATTCGACTGCTAATGAGAGCGCAGCTACAATAGCTATGGCAGGAGCGCCCCTGACCACCATATCTTTAATGGCCTTGAAAGCATCCTCGACGTTGGCAATAGGAACATACACAGATTGATGAGGCAATCTAAGCTGATCTAGAATATCCAAAGTCTTGGACAAACCATTGTATTTGATTGCCTGAAGAGACATTTTAGATTCTAGAGAATAAACTAAACCAAAAACCGCACGTGTCTGACTGGCCAACAGACTGAATAAATATAGTTTTACTCATAAGATCAACACAGATCGACGCATGTGAAATTTCGAATGATAAGGGCCAGGGTTGTAGAGGGAGCGAGAGAGAGAGAGCTGAGGGTTGACGGATAGATACGTAGGATTATTGGCAAATCCTGTTTCTAAACTTTGCCCATCTTCCAGGAGTACATCTATACGTTAGTGTGTCCTACTCCTTTGCTTACCTGTCTTTTCATCATACATCTGAAGTATATACAGTACTTATATTCCTACTGTATTCTTCTCAGGGTTAGGTCCCACAGCTCATTTTCGGTGTCGTCGATTTTTACTACTACTATATATATATATATATACATATTCACTAGACGGCTCTCTCAACTTCAGTATACGCCCCATTGAGTACGAACTTTATATGCGGAAGACGCGGATTGTGGACCAAGTGTGTAGACTCTTCATTATTGGCAGTAAACAAGTCTTTTCATTCCTTAACCTTGTGTGGCGTCAGACATATTTTGTGTTGTAGTCTGCTAAAGCTTTGACGTCCTTTTTAGTCGGTTAACGATTTTTGTGATTCTATGAAATCACTTGGCTCACTCAACCTCATGTTGTCATTTGATTTTGGATCTAGCAGAAATGGATCATACAGCGGTGTCATCTGGGCCGACGCCGGCAGATAAAAAGCCATATATAAATGGAAATGGAGGTGGATCTACCACATCTACTCCTAGTAGTAGGAAATCAAGCGTCAATCGACCAAGTAAACTATCAAAAACACTTACAAAGCTACCTACAAATATCATCCAACCGGCATCGTTTATTGATACTTTAGCGATCCTGGCATTATTAACCCATCTTCCTTCAGTGATAATGGTTATTGTTCATTGTTTTTATGTGGCTTCTTTCTTTTCTCAATCTGGACTGTCTTCAATCAGTACACGAGCGATATTCGGATGGTCCAGTTCATACGACTATTACTTGGGATCTAGCTCTAATTTGAATGGCGGCTCCAACTCTAACTCTAACTCCAACTCCAATTCTTCCTCTTCCTCAAACGACTATTACTCCAACTCATCCAACTGGACCAACCCAACCAGCTCGAGAAAAATCTCCCAATCACTACTGTTTGCCATTCTCAAGGCTTTACTAATTGATTTCGTTCTCGCTTGGACCACTCTATACATTGTGCCATTACTGCGAAATGCTGTCATTGTGTTTGCTCATGCCATAGTAGCCTCTACGCTAGGGGGTGGAGGCTCGCGGGTGTTTACAAATGCAATTTATTCAACTACTCTAGCCGAGGTGGTTATATTTATTTGGGATAAGCTTTATTATTATTTATTTAGCGATGATTTCATTCTATCATCGTTGCATACTCGTAGTGAAACAGTGGCAGCCACAGCAACAGCTATAACATCAGCAGCATTGTCGGTCACTTCTTCTGCTTCGACCTGTTCTTCAATATCTGCATTGCCTTCTTTAATGTTGTCGTCATCTTCTTTTTTATCAAGTTCTGCTGTTTTACCTTCTCCCTCGCATCATAATTTACGCCACCTAGACTCTCCTGACCATCATTTATTATTCGATGATAGCTTTTTATCATCTGCTGGATCGATTCTATCTGGCGATTCCACTTCTCAACCTCCCTCTCGCCAATCACCCTTCAATACTTTTCTCAGCATTTGCAATATGGTTCGCTCCACAATACGATTTGTTCGCCATATGGATTGGGCTCATGAATTCCCAATCATCTTTTTCCAGGCTGTGGCCATCCATGTGATTGGTCTAGGTGTGGTACCATTCATTCGCAAAGTGTTCCCAGAAAGGGGTTCATTAGACTGGTCTTCAAGTTCTTCTGGCTCGCTAACATCGAGCAACGATTCTTCAAATACTGACTATAGTAGTAGTGAAGTGTTCATTGATTCGTCGACAAACTTTTCATTTTTAACAGACCCCACTTCATCAGCAAATGATTTTACCGTGTTTAATACCGGCCGGAACAATGATTCTGGTAGTCATGGTCCAGGCAAAGTAATATCTGTGCCTTATTATTCAAAAGACGATGAATACATGATGGAAAGCTTTGGTGACGATTCTTACGCAAACTATAGATCTGATTTCGACTTTTTATATGCTCCATCGGTTAAAAAGAATAAGCGACTGGCTCAGGTTCGCTCAAATCAGCCTCTATGGTCAATTCTAGCTAGTAGCATAGTATTAGCGGCTCGTCAGGAAACTTCTTCCGCTCTAGATGGAGATTTGTCATCTCCGACTAGCTTTCAGCTGGCGTTTGGAAGATGTGCAGTTCGGTATATTCTGGAAAATATGATTGCGTTTGAAATGTCTAATTTTGATCCAACCCTAGTTTCTGGAAATAATGTGTACGTGCGAGTCAATGGTATTCAGTGGCCACAGGTATCTGTTCAAGCAGCATCGGCTGACACAAGTGGCAGTTTGTTGATTATCGTCTATGGACTGACATCCATGGTCCAGTATGATATGGAGGTCGTTTACGCTAATAATGATTCAACTGATGGCATGCCTCAAATGCCTATCACATGTATGCGATTGAATGTTTCTACTTCGCCGCCTCGTCGTAAATCTGGTTCGAGCACTGGTAACACTAATGCTCCGGCTAGGGCTAGAGCTGTGTCACCCGTCACAACGCTTCTTGATACGCTGACCACGACCCAGATGAACCTTTCCGAGGAGAAGTCTCGACTAAAGAAATCTCGAAAAGAACATGCTAAGCGATTGGGTTCTCTCCGCTCCGAAGCTGATAGTTTAAGAAGTAAAATCGAAGCTTTTGATAAAGGCGATGAGAGAAACAATCGTAGAGTGCTTTCGTTGCGAGAACAGGTTCGACAAATGGAAGAGGAAATCGAAAAGATTACTGCTGCTACTGATGCTCTTGTAGCACAGGAAGCCGAGTCATTGGCTGAATATGAGGTTTGTAAAAGCGAATGGGAGAATTATATGAAGTCTCAAAAGCAAAAGGAAGAATCGTCCAATGAACTCAAATCTAATTGGGCAAAGAAAGTTCAGCTCCTTGAGTCTGAGTTGGCTTCTCTCACTGCCAAGTGTGATAAGCTGGAAACCAAAAAGCAGCGACTCATTGGCGACTTTGAGAAACTGGAATCGGAAGAGAACGCCATTGTGACAAAACAGATTGAGACCCGTCGGGCCAGGCGTGTTGACAAGCTTTCCAGACGTAGTAAAGTGGAAGGCGAGTTTTCTGATAACATTACAAAACTGGAAAAAGTTGTTGAAGAAACACGTCGACATACCTCAGAACTGTTGGCAACCTCAGCTGCTGCATTAGTTCATCCCGTTTTATCGGCCAATGGGGCCCATACGCCTGTAGTTTCCAGTTCTTCTGTTGCATTGAACATGATGAATACGGGCTCGCAGATTCACTTGAACAACTCTGTTGAATTAAAGTAGATAATGATCCCTTATTTATTATGTATCTCATTGATTTCCAAGTTTTGTTTTGATGTGATGGGACCTCACGGGGGTAAAAAATCATAAATATTTTGTACAAATAAATAAATAAGCGTTAAATTACTCTTCAATCTCTTCCCCAAGCGTATGAAACTTATGGTTCTGAAACAAGAGGTTATTTACAACATCTTTCTGCTGACTAGACTCTACTTGGTCTACACTGGCTATCCAGATCTCGTGGTCTTGAATGGGGATGACCTTGACAGCTCTGCAGTATAGAACGGAAATGGCAGAGGCAACTATAGGGATTCCACTTAGACCTGTGGTTAATAGGGGTTTCTCGATCTCAAACGGATTGACATCTCGACCAAGGCGCCCACTAAACACACGACAGATTTCTGCTGATTCCGAAGATGCAGGGAGAATGTTCACAGCAAAATGATTCGAGTCATGAAGAACTTGAGACGTTCGGGACGGTATTTGGATGTTAAATGATATAAGCGGAGACGGCCTAACAGATACCGAGGTCACTGATGAAACCGTCAGTCCTCTAGGCTCGGCTAATCGACTACTAGAATTGATGTGGTTGGTGGTGATTACCATGGCAGAAGCAGCCACCCCACTCATAGCAGTTTTATACAGAGTATCGAGAGCTGAAGATGTAATGGGGCTCCCACTAGTACTCGTAGTGGACACTGTACTAGATTCGACTTTTTTTGGCCTCAGACTCGCCGTGAGAGTGGAGTTCGATCTATATTTTATTAAAACTGAATTGATATTCCGTCGCACGACGGCTGGGGATCTGACTGTCATCATAATCGAAGTAGCGACAAAATGTTCAAGTGCTGCCAAATTCAAATGCAAAATTCAGACTAACCAATCCGTATCTATATCTTTAGTAATCTCATCTAGCTGTCAAAAGGTATGTTGATACTTTGACTTGATTTATTGTCTCGGTCCTGAAGCAAGTGAACAAATGCAGGTCAAGCGGCTAGCGGCTTAGAATTTCTGACCATCTCAGGTCGATGAGAGATCTGATCTCACACATTCATGACGTTTCGAAAAAGCTCATGAGAAAACCCCCAAAGCCAGATTTGGCCAGAAAGGCTTTGGCATTGCTAACCAAAGAGCAGACTCCTGAAGAGATTGCAAACTATTCACAATGGCCAGTGACTAGGGTAGTAAAGACCAAGGGTGTATTACCACTGAAGAGGCGTCCCAATTATCAGCCCGAAGATCCATCTACATTAATAAAACCAGTGCTTTTGACTCACTTTAATAGGTGGTCTGGCACCAGGTACCCAAAGATACAAGGAAGACCTTATGAAGCTAATGGACAATTCAAGGATCATCTTGAACACAATATCTATGCTCGAATATTATGCTCTTATCCTCGTATGGAGATTGCTTCTAGAGCCATACTTCCAGCTGATCTGATGGTCAAAATAGGAGTTGTTCTTCAAGAGGATGGAGATGATGCTTCTGGCTCGAGAAAGCGTGCCCTTCTCACTCAGTTGCTCCGAAAAGGCCCTGGAATGATGGGCAAAAAATCCTATGCTCTATGTAACCGAGAAACCATTGAGTTGTTTGGTGGAACTCGCCATCGGGTGATATCAGCTGCTATGGCCTCTAGTTCAAAAGACGCAATTTCCGGCTCTAGTGACTCTTTAAAGGCAGCAGAATGGAGACCTGATGCTCCTGAATTTGGTCTCAAGCTCCTTGGGATTGATATTCTACAATCGGCCAAGACACTGGTTGACGAACTTGCTTGCTCATCCGAAGAATATCTCCTGACGGAGAAGAGCTCACCATCATATATATTAACGTGGTCGAGCGATGAAATAAATACTCTAGCAGAGGCTCATAAGATAGATCAGATGCTTGATTCAGATGTATCAAATCAACTAAAATCAATCCTATTATGTGAAACGACGAAATCCAAAAATCTATGGATAGATAGTCAGACTATACAAATTCCGGAGCACCTTTCTCCAGACTTGGCAACCACCATTTGGAGGTATTCCTTGTATAATACAAAATTTTAGCATTACTCAGGACCCTTGTACATATATTTTACTATTTATTCATTCACCATTAATTTTATAATACAGTTGCAGATTCCAATGGTAATCCATAAATAACAGGTGCTGCACCTGTAAGGTACTTCAACGTACAGTCATCTCGGCTCATGGTGACTGCTTCACCAATGTGAAATGTGTCACAACCAGTGTTTTCACTATTTCTAAGAACACCCCATCGTTCAAGCATTTTCATACTAAAAGTATCAATGTCTTTGTCGGTAACGTCCCACATGTTTACCAATAGCATTGGACATCCCGAAGCCATGAAGTTCACACATGTGCCAAAAGGGTCATATTCCCCTGCGTCCTGGACTACCCCAGAGCTACAACCAAGCAGCAAGGTTGGACAACACATTCGCAAGCTCTTAATTCTTGCTGACCGTATATACCGTTCACCTCCACCATGGCCAACATATATGAATAAATCTTTACTGGATAAGGCGTCCACTATTTGGTCTTCCGAAGGTGGCTGGCAGATAACTCCTTGCCAACCATACATGCTTGTAAATGATTCTTCGAACCTTTGCTGCGTTCGAACCAGGTCTTTAGATGGATTCAACACATAATATACATCGCTTCCCGGAAGGGAGAATGTAGGACTATTGCGAGTCACTAGCAAATCATTCAATACAGCTAATGACGGTACTCTAGTTACGGGTTTCTTCCTTAAGAGGGGAATCGACTCCCAAGGAAATTGTTGACATTTCTTGTCGACCACCAAAATTATATGCTCATAGTTTTTATGGTCCACATTCTGTGCCTTGCTGTAATAACTGCGAAGACTTTCCTCCACATCTACCACTAGTTGATCTATGTCTAGCTCATCGTATGCATTCTGTTCGCCATGAAACTGAACAATATCAAGAATAAAATATATCAAGTCTTCTAACAGTCCTGGATCTTCAAGTGTATCCGGATGTCCTAATCCTAGAAACAATTCAAACACTCGTGGGTTTATCATTACTGGTTTATGACATGAACTTTTACCAGTTTTTGTACCGCCAGCCTGCTTGGGACCTCTCCTAGATCTCATGACGGTGCCACGCGATGGTAAATGACGGTCCAGCATAGCTCTGAAATTGTTTACAAACCTCTCTGCCAGTTTTTTATGAGGCATTTGACAGCCAAATATGCCCCGAAATCCTCCTAACCAGCAGTATTCTGCGTCATGCAGTAGAGTTTTCAGCTCGCTATCCAGTTCGAATCTCTCACTCCACCAAGCTCTCTTTTCATCTGAGGTATGGATCTGTGATGTACGAGATATATCAGCGGAAGCATTGCTGCGGGCAATTATATTTTCCAGCTTCCTTAGCCCATCGTTGAATGAAAACGATGCTTCATCAACATCACGACTACTATGACGGTTTAGAGGCAACGTTATCATGAATGGATCGCGTTCCTTTTCATAACGAGAAATTATAAGGTTGCCACTGGAGGAAGCGATATTCAGTGACACGACCAGCCAATTGTCTGGTAGTTTGTGTAAAAGTTGTGAAGTATCTGCTATCTGGTCATGTGTTATAATGCTTTTGGTTGTCCGATCGTCAAGGTCGTATTTTGGCCATTGTAGATAACAGTCAGCATTCTGATCACGCAACTTCGAAATCTGCTTTTCGCTCAAAATTGACGATGCCTTAGTTCGCTCAAGGTATGAAAAGTAGTTGTACAGAGGCCTTTCCTGTGCATTACATACTGCTGAAAGTAAAATCGAGACACTGTTGAGAATAGTTGACATGTCTATCAGTTCAGTATTCGTACAAACCTGATATATTCTGGCAATGTTCTCAGTTAATCCTGACTTGGCCTGAATGAGATGTTTGACTGCCTCTGCACATCGAGTATTAGTAGGAAGATTGGTTAACGAGGTTTTACGACCTGTATCATCGTTAATGACCGACGGTACTGATATAGCCGAATCCTGTAAAACACCATATACAGGATCCAGCATCAGCAGTTCTTTAGCTTTGAGATACCTGTTTCTTGATTCAGAGATTTTGAATAAGATATCCTCTCTAGTGGTAACAGGTGCTATTGATAACTTTACAGGAGGTGAACGTTCAACTTCCAGAATATGTGCTGCATGGTCGACTAGTCCTTGTTCTCCAAGGCTGTACACATGACTTCGTATGAGCTTATTACGAATGGCTTCCAGTCCTATAGCCTTGTCGAGTGACTTTTTGCTGCTTGGTAACTCTCTCAGATTCAACTCAGATACTCGTCTAGAGATAGAATCAATACTTGTGATTTGTTCCGGAGGCTCTAATTGAGAGAAAACCGATTTACCCATATCATAATAGACCTGCTCCTCACTAAACAGATTTTGTCGTTGAAGGTAAAATGCTGTTGAATAAATAATGTTAAGAAATTCAATTCCCTTTTTGGCCAGAGGAACAAATTGTTTGTCGTCGTCAAAGATCTCTTCGCATTGATGAAGCAACTTTTGTGCGTCCTCTGACTTCCCCATTCTTACAAATAACTCGGCCTCAAAAGTTAAAAACTGAGATAATCCTAGAAAGCATTCGGTGCTTTCTGCCAGCTTGATGGCTTCCTTGATGTGATACATGGCCTCTTTAACAATACCGACTTGTTCATAGATTTTAGCCAGTCGGAAATGGGCATCCATTAAAAGACCGGAAAATCGCCATATGTTATATCCGGGTCGCTTAAGAAGACTAGGTAGAAGGCGAGTTAGGCTCGTCATTGCTACTATTGCCAATTCCTTGAAACCATTGAGGACCCACAATCCTGCAAACGCTTGAGTCGCTCGGCAATAGAGAACAATTCTCTGCTGAAAATCTTCCGACGATTCGTGAGAGTTTCGGCCAGCTGCAAGAGGTTCCTTCAATGTTTGGGTATTTTCAATATGATTTTGGAGCTTAGAAAGGGCCTCTGCTGCCTCCTGCTTTAGATCTAAGGATGTAAAATATTCGCTTTCCATGGCTAGCAAGAATGCATATTGAAGCGGAGAGTCAGTGGAGTTCAAAATCTTCTTAGCCCTTGACAAATGATGTCCAACAACTCCAGAATAGCCCAAGCAGTGATACGATCTGGCAATATCTAGTAGATACACTCCACCGCTATCGTTTGCCTTTTGTAGGGAATTAACGAACGATAATAATAGATTAATCCTCAGATCATGAAAAGTGTGAAGCTCTAGGAACGAACATAGAGTCTCGAGTTCATACCTATAAAGGGCAGGAGAGCTCGTCATGGCCAGAAATTCGGACATGCCAATGACAGCATCACAAATATATAACACTCTTTGCTGGTTCGAGTTATTTGCCACAGAGAGTGTGAACTCGGTCATGCTTTTGATGTACAATGATTCGGGATCGGATGGCTTAACACTGAGCTGTTGAATATGCAAATTTATTTCATTCAGCTCGGATTTTAACTGAGGAAATAAAGAACCAGTAACCAGGAAATATGCAATACACGATCTCATTTTGTGGTGTAACTGGATCGACCGGGAATACAGGCTAGTCATAATATCATTGGCAAGATCGATTCGAGATCCAGCTGTTGTACCAATTAGACTCCATAAAACAAGTTCTAGAATAATTGGAAGGTGGTCAGTGGAGGCACATGTGCTGGTTTCAACAAATTCTAAAGCATCTATCTTTTTCAAGCATATTCGAGATATGAAAGTGATGCACTGTTCAACCGAGTCATGTTGACCAATTTCAGCTATTGGTGTGGTCATATCCAAGCCTGTATGGGTAAAGAGGACTGTGAGAGTTTTCATAATTATGTCGATTGCTTGTGAATGATTTTCGGAAGATAAATGGCTAACAACCACGCGCTCCAATTTAGGGATCAATAACTTTTGTGTTGACTTTTGTGATGATGACGGCGTCGACATTTCGAGGACTGCTAGTTCCACACATAGAGAGTCATGTAACAGTCCTATACTATACTTTGCAGTTTGTTGGGAGGTCTTACATTTGGAACTGAGATTGAGGAGGCTGTCGGAGATGTATTTGAGCTCACGTTCGCGACCGGCCTTTTGGAAATATGCAGTGAGATGACGATAAAGGGTCTGGGTTGAGGGGTATGGTATTGTTAGGGTATAGTCTTCAGTATTGTTTGCTAAACACAGCAGATTCTCCTTTAGCCAGCTGGAAAATAAAGCTAGGATTCGAGCAACAGTATTGGAATCTTCAAGGCCGCATTCGAAACGAGAAAACTGGTTTTCGACCAAATCTGACAGTCCTTCAATGTCGTCTGATGCCAATAACTTGTTTGTCAATGCTATTAATTTCTTGTATTCAGCTGGAGTCGGGGTTTCTTTCCTGCTCGTATTTTGAACAGAGTAGGCATTTTTATTCAGTGACTCTTCTGCACTTGCTGTGGCAACTTTTGCCTTTGGAGAGCTGATTGAAGAGATGTCAATCAGATGCTTGATAGTGAGTATTCCTTGCTTGAGCCTTTTCAAATGGGCATCGTTGGTAGTACCGCTTTTTGCATTGTTAGATGCTCGCAGCAACCTCTCTACCATGGGCAGGTATTTGACCCCAGCGCCATCTTTGAATATATCTGATTTACGATATAAGCAAAAATCGGCCACTGCTGGAGCGACCCTGATAAAATATTCACCTGTCAAACTGCTTGCTCTTTGAGAACATCCTTTTTCCACACTCTTGAACAGAAGGTCGACATATTTGTTGTCCAATTCTGGCATACATTTCAAGGCAGAGCATCGTAATAGTGTACAAGTAATCAGAGAAGAAGAGTTGGATATGGACATTACTAATTTCGCAGCCAAAAGCAGTTTGTTGTTTTTAGATTTTTCTGGCAAAAAGCTCGTCCATCTGACAATTCCATTAGATGAATCTATTGCCAATGCCTTTACTATCGACTTTATGAGTTAGTCTCTTTGTCATATATTTTTGACCCATCTTACTCACCATATTCGACAGTGGTTTGAACTTTTGTAGCGCACACTGCTCAACAGCCTTTAAAAATAATGTTTGAAAAGAGGTCACAGTATTCGCCAATAGAGAGCTCGGCTGCCCCTGTGCAACGTCAATAAATAAAATGCTATCATAATCTGGACACTTTTCATCCTTGGGTCCATTTGCTGGATTTATTTTACAGTGTAGCTTCCACAGCTCCGTTAGACTTTCTTCTAGCTATATTTTTCAGTTAGAACAGCTCCACGACCTTCATGGACTTCACGCTTTTTTACGTACCATACCAGTGTCTACCAATCGTAATGCAAGAGTCAAATGGAGCTTTTCAACCGTCCAGTCTTGTACCGTCGAATCTTTGTCCAAATACAAGGTATGCAAAGCAATTCGACTCAGCTCGAGAATTCTTTCATAAGTCGAGGAAGACTTTTTTGATGTGTCCCGCTTGACTGGTCCTGCCTGCCAGAGCTCCAAAGCATGATTCAGCAGCTTGCGAGCCAAGTCAGACTGGGAAGAGGATATGTGCTTTTCAGCTACAGGTCTAACAGCTGATTCTCCTGATGCTAGCTTGGATCTTGTAATTCTCTTTGTTGGTTCTCTCGAACTAGCAACCAAACGGTCTGTACCATTGGTCGCGACAGGTCTTCTTGACCTCGTTGAAGCTGATGATGCAACAGCTGCTGGTCCGTTCACGCTACTGGTCAACAACTTTTTGAGCTTCGTAAACTTGTCACCCGTAAATGCCTCCAAATCACACAACAGAAGGTCATCCATCCTCGCAGCGCTGCGAGATACGCGTAGATTCCAGGTGAAATAGATGTTTCGACTTTTATTAATGAGAAGTGAGGTCAGGGTCTCGAGATGTACGCTCATTCTATTTACATGCGGTAACCACAGCAACATTCAGCCGCATTGGCAAAGAAGCCAGGGTCCTGACGGTATATACCAGTTCCAAACTAGCAAATTGATAACCTTTTTGATTTATATATTTGTTCTTAACTATACCAAAACACTTTATTTCAGGTTGTGCGAGGTTACTGTTTTTATAATCTAATTGAGAAGAAACTCAGGAATCCATCTTGAAGCGGCTCAAGTGTGCGGCGTCTGTCAACACTAAGAAATATGGTGAAGTAGAACTGATGGTCGTCAGATCTGATTACATTATATGTGGCGATATTAAGACCTGGGGGAGATGGTTCGACCGGCTCCGAAATCACGAGCTCGTACCAGTAACAAAAGAAGCGAGGCAGGTGCTGCGAGAAAAGATACTTCTAATTCATCGTCCGAGTATATCAAGACTATCACCCAGCTCAAGAGGAGGAAAAATGACCAGCAGGCTCTGTTAACATTACAAAAGGTAGCCTCGTTGGTCAAACCTATTATGAAACAGCATGGATTCAAGGTAGGCACTCTGTGTGAATTTTTTCCTAAAGACCCAAGATTATTAGGACTCAATGTGAATCATGGCATGAAAATCTGTATTCGTCTAAGACCAGCTTATGATGAGAATGTGTTTTATCCACTAGAAGATGCTGTTGGTACAATGCTTCATGAGCTGACACATAATAAATATGGACCTCATGATCAGATATTTTACAAGTTTCTGGATCAGATTACTACGGAAATGGAGAACCTCATGGCTAGTGGATATACAGGAGATGGGTTTTTCAGCAAGGGAAATGTTGTAGGTGGCAATGGCATGAAACCAGTGTCTATAGAAGACGCACGTAGAAGGGCTCTTGAAGCAATAGAGAAGCGCAAAATATTGTATTCTGGTAGTGGGCAGAAATTGGGTGGCTCCAATGCTGGTGGTGGTGCCAATATGAAGGCGTTAATATTAATGGCAGCAGAAAGAAGAGCTAAAGATAACAAGTGGTGTGCTAGTCAGCATATGCCGGCTACAGAGGATCTGGGAGTTGAAAATGAAGAAGATTTCGACACTCGGCAGAGTGATGAGAGCAGCAGTAGGAGTGTCAGTGCTACAGTGGAGACATATTCGGAGATTGATACGCCGCCAGTCCCTAGTGGAGTAGCCAATCCTTCTAAAAGACCATGTAACGATGTTGTGGAATTGAGTTCTGATGAAGAAGTATCAACCCCAAAGCGTCATCGTGTCCAAACAGTATTCATAGATCTGACGGCTGATGATTAGCACAATGTTAGTATTATTTATTATTTATTCTTGTTAATTATTAATTATTTATTATTTATTATTTTTATTTTTATTTATTAGACCGTCCGCACTTCCACTGCTATATCATCTACAGGTCCAGAACGACTGAGTCGACAGTGCCGTGGTCGCGGGGTCCGATACTATACGAACTACCCCAACCCTTATCATAACAGGCACGGCATCATGTCATCGATGAGATCTATAATAAGGGCACCGAACATAAAGATATATATATATTTATAATCGTACCATAACAGCAAGAATTGAAGAATTGAGATAGCAATTGACAAAGCACAAGCAAAGTATCAGTTAGACAGATATATTGTTACAAAGGTAAATCCAGAAGAAGATGTCGCTGAAATTCAGACTTCTCACTGCAGGGCTGGTTTCATTGTTGGGGGTCCGCAATGTTAATGGTCTATCATTCAATAGTTTATTTGACGTACAGTTACCATTCCTTGGTAGTAATGGTGATGTTCAGCAGCAGCCTGAAATTGTAATTCCTAGCATTTATGAACAGGCCGCTGATTATTATGGAGAATCAATGATGCTTGATGGAGGAGCGTCCAACGAGGATATCCAATTGTTGACTTCGACCTGGGAGTCGTTGGAAAAGGAGTTTCCTGACAAGATTAAAAAGATCATGACTCCTTCTTCACCCAAGGCCAAAATCATCCCCAGAAATGATTGGTTATTCCATGTCTCAAATAAAGAGAGAGCTCCCGGCCACTCTTTGCGTATTAAATCTCCCAAAAAACTTGGCATTGACAAGGTCAAACAATATTCAGGGTATTTGGATGTCGAAGAAGAGGATAAGCACTTTTTCTTTTGGTTCTTTGAATCGAGAAACGATCCCGCTAATGACCCCGTCGTCCTTTGGCTCAATGGTGGACCTGGATGTTCTTCTATGACTGGGTTATTATTCGAATTAGGACCTAGTGGTATTGACCAGGATCTTAAGCCAGTTCATAATCCCTATGCTTGGAATAGTAATGCCAGTGTTATTTTCCTTGACCAACCGGTCAATGTAGGAAACTCGTACTCCAGCAAGTCAGTTAAAAGCACGGTTGCTGCTAGTAAAGATGTTTACGCTTTGCTAACATTGTTCTTTGAACAATTCCCTGAGTATGCAGGTGGTGATTTCCATATTTCGGGAGAATCCTATGCTGGGCACTATATTCCTGCCTTTGCAAAAGAGATTGCTCTACATGATGACCGAAACTTTAATCTCACTTCTGTTCTCATTGGTAACGGTATAACCAATTCGCTTATCCAGGATGAGTCTTATGAATGGATGGCATGTGGCAAAGGTGGATACCCAGCAGTTATTACCCCTGATGAATGTACCAGTCTGCACAACAAATGGCCTCGATGTGAAGCGTTATTGAAAATTTGCTATGCTAATCCTGGTGCGCTTGCTTGTCTTCCTTCAGAGCTTTATTGCGGCACTTTGATGGAACCATATCAAAACACAGGCTTGAATGTTTATGACATTCGTGAACAATGTGGTGACAACTCTCTTTGCTATGAACAACTTGACTGGATTGACTCTTATATGAATCTGCCCGAGGTCAAGGCTGCTATCGGATCTGAAGTCGACGAATTTGTCAGTTGTGATAGTTCGGTTGGTTTCCAGTTCATGGCTGATGGAGACGGATCTAAGCCATTCCATGAGGACGTAGCATTCCTTCTTGATGCTGGAATCCCCGTTCTTATATACGCTGGTGATAAGGATTATATTTGTAACTGGCTTGGAAATCAGGCATGGGTCAATGCACTTGAATGGAGTGGCTCCGACAAATTTTCGGTTGCTCCCATGGAGCCTTGGTTTGTTGATGGTGAGCCAGCCGGTGAAGGTAAAAACTCAGGCCATTTCACATTTCTCCGAGTTTACGATGCAGGCCACATGGTTCCATTCAACCAGCCGAAGAACTCCCTTGAAATGGTCAACAGATGGGTTAGTGGTGATTTTGGCTATAAATAGTGTATTATAATTGGTTGTAAGAAGTATTAAGTAATAAGTTTTAAATAAGTAGTATAAAGTAATAGACTATAAGTCGGATGCGTTGTGGTAGATAGTAAGATAGATAGATAATTAATTAATGTCTCTGTCTTACACGGCCGTCGTAGGTTTCCCATATTATCGTGAGAGAACTGATAGATAATCAATTAACGTCTCTGTCCTACAGAGTTATATAATACAACAATTAAGACAATACATAGAAAGACAGATTCAGCATGCGCCACCAGATAAGGGATTGTCGGCGGTTTCAACCATAATGCTTTTGGGTTCTATGCTGGTTCTGGACCATCAATTATTGAGTGCTATAGGAAACCAGTTCTTTTTCGATATTATGGGGAGAACCTATAGCAGCCCCTCCTGTGCGGAAGAGAACTGCTCGAAACGCAGGGAATGGCGACTCTGGGACTCAAGCCCAGATCATTTGCAGTGACTATTTCCGCCAGGAAATCGCACAATCCAAGGTTCGAAGCGCTCGTCTTGAGTTTCGAACTGGGATATGTCGCAAGAGTGATTTCCATTACACCACATCAGCCATTCCCTCCTAACATGTTGAGTCCAACACGAACCCTGCAGTAACAAGTTCAAAAAACGCTGGCAAGCCCTTATCTGGTGGCACATGCTGAATCCGTCTTCCTTTGTATTGTTTTATTGTATTATGTTGTAATTATGTAAGACAGAGACGTTAATTGATTTCTATCTATCTAACGTAATACAATAAAACAATGCAAAGGAAGCCAATTAACGTGCCATCCGAAAGTAATATTACCTATTTATAATCCATCGATCCTCAGGAATAGAAGTTAATATAGAAAACCAATCTTAAGCCCAGTTAGGTCTCCTAAACTAGCAAAGACGAGATTTATCTCCAAATAGAGACACTGGTTTAGGGTTAACTGCTCAGGGTTAGGGCGGCTCGCAAATTCAAAAGATGAGCATTATAAGGAGTCTTTGTCTGTCATTCGACGTAAAGTTGACCTGTGGTGTAGTGGGTAAACCTTCTAAAGGTTTTCCACGTGACCACGGGGCAGTAGCAGCTCCAGTTGCGTAGCCTGGTTTATCGCCTCGTGCTTATAATTGTTCAACGGCATTTATGTTAATGTCACGGTCGTGTGAGGAACGCGATGGTCGTGGGTTCAAATCCCACCTGGAGCATTTTTTGCAAAGTGGGAATAGTTTTTAATAATGCCTTTTCTGTTGTAGCAGCTTGAATGAAGTGCCTGAAATCTCACTCTGTTAGGTAAAAACAGGCACCATCTAACTGAACACGATATGCTTGATAAATGCAAAACTTAGAATCAGTGAGTTGAGCTAAAGCATGATAACAAGCCCAGGATCTATGGGAGTGTTTAAATGGATAAAAATTCTTGCCTACAGCTACTGGGATGCAAAAAGTACTCCGATACAGGGAATCGAACCCTGATCTGGACGGTGAGAGCGTCCTGTGCTAGCCATTACACCATATCGGATTAATTGTTAGTCGCATATTGATTGAAAATCTTTGTTTTATATTTTAATCATTTTGGACACTTTATGTCATAACATGTAATAATTGATCCAAAAATAATTTACTCTTTTTATATATCATTTTACGTGTAATTTTACTTAATGTACCGTCTATTATTATTTGAAATCTATATGATTAGATGTAACTAGCATTTCATACTCAATACAATATATTGAATATTTTCTAGACTATCTATCTAATTTCAGTGGTTGTGGGTTAGGGTGCACCGGATTAATTCAGGTACTTTATCTGATGGCTCATGCTGAAAAGGTGGATCCGCAAATGTCAAATGGAAACAAACACAAAGCACCAAGATTGAAGTCGTTGACAGCCTCATCTTGAAGTAATATCGATTCTGTCTTCCTATGTGTTGGCTTGGATGTTGTATGCGAGCACTACCTGATGATTATCTATTTATCTGATATATAGTGACCCCAGATAATTATTTAAGATAGAGGCATTAATTGATTATCTATCTATCTGTCTATATTGACCCTATTAACATGATATAGGTAAACATAAATTGATAATTCTCATCAAGTCAATGTTTTCAGCGGTTTATTAGTTCTGCGGTTGAGCTACCGCAGTATCCATTATGTCTAATAAATTGCCAACCTATAAGGATAAAGCACTAATCAATACTTGTCTTGTCTATGTCTACTTCTACATCGGCCTCTACCTCTACGTCAGCCTCTACCTCCATACCCACTCCTACTCCTATCCCACACCCACACCACACCCACACCCACACCCAGCTTTTTCGTGTCTTCGCGATCAATTACTACATATCAACCTTGTGGACCTCCTCGTTCCTCTTCCTGACGCTATCATCAACTCGATACCTTATGGCCAGAGGAGCTCTTAAACTAACAGCCCCCCCACTCGCTCCTACAAAGAACACCCCGCGTGCATCTGGCTTGCAGGCCTCAAAGAGCAATTTTGTGCATGAATGGGACAGGCCTGGCCGATATGGAAGGACCACAGGCATAACAAGCGGCAACGCCTTAGAATGGGAGACAGCATGGGTGCCATCCGCCCAAGCCTGGCCAGCTGCTGCGTGGACATTCCCAGATTCTCAGTAACCAGCCCGACGCATGCCACACCCACACCACGGCCACGAGGATTCTATTGCTCTTAACAGAGGCACAACTCGATTGCCAACAAACACAGCAATGCCGCAGCGGTGCCGAACCACCCGCCTGGGTAATGCCTTGCCTGGACCGCAAGTGCCCCAGAATACCATTGCGGTATTAGAAAGATCTGCTAACCCATAACCCACGCCTGTACACCAGGTGCCGCCGAGCTCAGTACCGCGCCAGCATTGAACGCAGTCTGCCCGAAAGTCTGCCTGAGAGCACAACAGGCATAACAAACAGACCTACCGCGTAGTAGTACCACCCCACTATATCATTATCATCGTCAGCTTGTCACATATCATCATAACATTTGCTGTAAAAACGGCGATACAAGGTATAAATTACTACTAAACCAACCGTCAACCCCCTGTCAACTTGACAGCATACAACTATAATCATAGAACAAAAGGTTGGAATCGAAAACAAACAGAAACAGACCAACAAGCAAGGCATTTTTGTTGTTGTTTATTTGTTGTATTGATATTTTTTTTTTCTTTCTTGTTGGCCCTATAGATATCGGTCCGTTGCTTTTGCTTGGTTCATCACATGCAATATCTTCCTTCTGTGTATTAGTGGTCCTCTTATCCTTGTCTCTCGCTCACTTATGGTTTGGCTATAAAATAATTGGTGCAATCGTTAGTTTCTATCAACAGCCAGCCAGAAATCCAAATCTGATACTGGGGTCAATAAAAAAACAACAAAAATTCCCACTGAGCGTCCATTCCTTTTTTTTTTTTTTTTTTTTTTGGCATTCTCATTTTGCAATCTACTAAAAACTGTACAATTATTGTCATATCATTATGGAAAATACTAGCCAATACGTCACTACTGGTATAGATCCAAAGCCTAGCCACCCTTTTCATGTCAGTAATCCCTTTCATCGAAGACATGTAACGAGGAAAAGTGTGGGACAGGACGCTGCCACGACTGGGAATAAAGGCGGCTCTTCTCGTCCTCCTCCTCCTACTTCACCAGGATCTTCGTCTCCCAGCTCCATAGTACATAGGTATTCTGTTGACGAGAAATTACAGTCCCCATCAGATGAATCGTATCCGTATAATTCGAACCAGGTCCAAGGTCCAGGTCCAGGTCCAGGTCTAGGTCAAGGTCAAGGTCAAGGTCAAGGTCAAGGTCCAGGTTACGGCCACGCTCAAGAACCACAACATCCCTCCTACGATAAACACCACCACCATCATCATCATCACCATCTTCACCATCACCATCGACGTCATTCATCTTCATCGTCGGTTTACTCTGATAATGTACCACCGCAAGCAGTATCTACTATGGCTTCACAGATACCTGAACCCGCACCAGTACCCGCACCAGTACCAGTACATATACCTGTGCCTACTGCTTCAGCCCTTGCTCCTGCGTTTGTACCCAAACCATCATCCTCATCTTTTAACTTGGCCAGCCAGCCAGCTCCCCCCTCTCGGTCAGTATCCAATCTAAATCAGTATGCACCAGAAGCAGTCTCATCTTCTGAAGAGTGGAAAGAGCGAGGCGCTGCAGCAGTTATACATTCCGAGGTAGACTCTTCAGGCCATACTACAACCGTCATTACTAAAAAAGGAGTTAAAGATTTTAGTTTTGGCCAGACTTTAGGAGAAGGCTCTTATTCAACGGTGGTAGCTGCATCTGATAAACAAAGTCTCCGAGAATATGCAATCAAGGTACTTGACAAACGGCATATCATCAAAGAAAAAAAAGTCAAGTATGTCAATATTGAAAAAAATAGTTTGAACCGTCTGGGCGACCATCCAGGGATCATCCGGTTATACTACACCTTTCAGGACGAACGAAGCCTCTACTTTGTTTTGGATTTCGCTGCTAATGGTGAGCTATTGTCATTGATTAAACAAATGGGTTCGTTAGATGAAGATTGTACAAGATACTATGGAGCACAAATCTTAGATGCTGTGGATTTCATGCATTCCAAGGGAGTCATCCATCGAGATCTAAAACCTGAAAATATCCTCTTAGATTATAAAATGAGAATCAAAATCACCGATTTTGGAACCGCAAAACTATTGGATCTTGTCAAGGATGAAAATGGTAATGAAGTGTATCCCGAAGAAGTTCGTACCAATTCTTTTGTTGGTACTGCCGAGTATGTTTCTCCAGAACTTTTGACAGAAAAAGCTACCGATAAACGATCCGATATTTGGGCTTTTGGTTGTATTATATATCAAATGATCGCAGGCCGACCACCGTTCAAAGCGGGAAATGAATATCAGACATTTCAAAAAATCGTAAAACTTCAATATTCCTATCCTCCAGGGTTTCCTTACATGGTACGAGATCTGATAAAGCAACTGCTAGTACTGAACCCCAAAAATAGACTCGACCTCCCCAGGATTAAGAAGCATGACTTTTTCTCTGGGGTTGATTGGGATCGCCATAGCATATGGAAGAAACCACCTCCCAGACTCATGCCCTACAAAGCATCTGCAAAGTCTATTTCCAACCCCAAACTAGCGACTAACCCTGCTAATCGTCTTCTCCCGTCTCAAATGAATGTTCGTGGAAATGTGTATACTCCTAAATCTCCAGGCCGACCGGTCACTGCTGTCAGACAAGCAATTCCTAGCGGAGGGGTTCGAGCATCGGCTGCTGCTGCAGCAGCCCTCGGTAAGCCCTTATCACGTCAACAACCCTCACTACCATCACCACAGCAGCAGCAGCAACAACAATCCATTTCATCCTCAAATGGTATATCATCTACCGGAGCGGCAGCACGTATAGTAAGTCAGTCACCAACATCTCCAGCTAATACTAGACCTAAGCCCTCTGTAGCGACTTTAAAGGCCACTGAGTCGCTGAAGGCTTTGAAGAGAGCACAATCTCAGCCAGTAGTGCCAATAGTAACTACCAACTATTCGCAACAAGCCAAGCAGCGATCTCAACCGCCTTCAACGCCAACTGACTTGCAGCCTCCAGTATCTCGCAATGGACCAGGTGCCACAGTCCAGAGAACTAGAACGCCCGATAATAAGACTGGTACTTCAACTCCTCCCAGCGCATCTCCGAAACTTATTATTCCTCCAGTATCGCAACTGGATGCCGAATGGGCTTCACTGCTTACCCATCACGAAGAAAGAGTTTTAAAGATTGGTACAGTAGCGGTTCTCACTTCCGGAACTATGAGCACACATCCTGATACAGAGGAAGATGACCGAGAGCCCGGTATCATCAGCAAGTTTTTCAACGGAAGTTCAAACAAGCGCAAGAGGAGGATAGTGATTATTACTAGTGCAGCTCGCTTACTGATTTGTGATGAGGATAGACGGTTAAGACTTGAAATTCCAATGGCCTTGTCTCAGGTTAGCATACGTGAGCTACAGTTCAATCGTAAAACTAACACTGGTGCTTTTATTGTTGAGGCTCATCATAAATTAATTACGATTGAGGACCCAGCAGGTACATCTGAGTGGATGTTGGCAATTGACAAAGCAAAAGAATATTATTACCAAGCTACTGCCTTATCGGAAAGCAACGCTGCCACTGCTGCCACTGCTGCTGCTATAGCGGTTGGAGGACGTTCTGCTGCTAGGTCGCGAGTAGCATCTTCGGGTGTAGATGGAGGCTCTGCAGGTTCAGGGACCAGACTTATCAATACGAGTAACTCTACATTTTTGCAGAGAAGCGAGGAGAGAAGGAGTCTTAGAAGGAAGGTTTAAAAATGAAAAAAAGCCAAATATTTATTTCTCATTTATAAATAAAATATATATATATAGTATTCAAAATGTCAAGCGGACATGCCATGTTGGCGCTTTGCCTAAGCGTCGCCATAGGCTAGTGAATACTTACATTATAATAAAGAAAAGATGATCATAACAGTTAAGCAATAAATAATTTTATAATATGACAGGATCGCTGGCGGCACCAGAGCCCTCATCGGCCACTTCGCTTTCAACATCAGATAATTCAAACAGGTCGGAAAGACTGCTACTATTATTGGCGGTGAACTCGCCATCAAAGGTAGCAGCAGCTCGGACTCTTTTATTGTCTGGTCCGTGTGCCTGGCCTAAGTCTGGCGTAGAAGGCTTAGCAGGAAGCTTTACCCTGGCCTTAGTAATAGTGAAGAAATCAGTCAGACTCTTGTTTCTAGATGGTGGTGCAGATTTGGACAATTGTTTGCGACCTGAGAGAGAACGCTTCTTGGGCTTATCAGAAGGAACATTGACTATTTGATTAGTAAACGCGCTGACATGAGACTTGGCAGCTGGAACCTTGACTTTAGATTTAACCAACTTGACAGATCTGGTAAGTAGATTGTGAGCACTTTTCCTGAGTATCATTGCTGAAATCTGTCTGGTAGGTTTGAATTTCTGCAAACTTTGGGGTATAACGACCACATGGGACCCATCAGAGAACGAACTCGATCTACTGATGACAGGAGTAGGCATGGGCATATTAACAGCAGTAGTACCAGTTCGACTGAGTATATGAAGTTGGGGCGGTTTCAAGGAGTCGATGCCAAGAATATCAGCTAAATGATCTGGCTTTAAAGTGACATTGTATAAATTCAGTGATGGCCAACGCTTACTCTTGGTCGGTGTCACACTCTTATACCATATTTCTTTATCTTGGTTGAGTCTAATCCTCAAGACAAGCAACGGAAAAACAATATTTTTAATAAATGTCGACCATATCTTGCTATTCCAGTCTTCTTTTGAGATGGCGAAATTATCAGAGGAGCTTGGCTCTCGATAAGCTGTGCGATAATTGTAAAACATATTCAACACATCTGGGAACTTGTCTATACCAATATTTTTGTAAAGCGTTTCGCTACGCACCATGGGATAGAAATAAGTCTCTACAAGACGTTTTTGAGGGAAATCATCTGGGATGTCCACATTGCATTTTCTCTGCAAATATTTGGATCCGTTTGTCTTTAGTTCATGATCGAGCCTTTGGCGCCATAATTTAATCTTTTCATCAATATTCGAATCGCCTCTAGACATAAAGCCTCCACTACTGCTTTGAGACCTAGAGAGCTGATCTTTATGATTCCATCTGTAAATTTCGGCCAACTCTTGAGCAAATCCCGTCTCCTTTGTGCTGATACGTCGGGCTATTTCCGGTCCCAGGCCCCTAATACCGTTATGGTAATCACCGCCTTGTAATAGAGCCCTCAGAATGTATTGCGGGCGATCGAATGCAGAATCTTTTCTGACATGAATGATTTCAACCATTCTATCAACTGCAGATGTTGAGGTTCCAACAGCGCTGTTTCTGGATGCTCCAGCACCTCTTACTTTTCTGGGCGACTTGGCTTTTTCGTTGTCACTTTCAATACTTGCTTTTGCTCTTTGTATTCGATCGAATGTCTCCTCGGCCTCTTCATACTCATATTCATCATTATCATTATCATTATCGTTATCATTATCATTATTATCTTCATATTCTCCATCAATTTCACTTGGACCTACAGTATTAGTCCTTTCAACGGCTTTATACCTCAGAATTTTTGTGGCTCCGAAGAGCAAGCAATCGGTATCCTCGGTCCAAACATAATCCACTTTGCCTTCCATTTGAAGCCAAGAGCACTCTGCTTCACCCTCGGCAGCAGCCTTTATAATTGGAATGCCAACATCTCGACAAATGCATCTCAGCATATATTCTTCTTTAGAGTCGTCCATTCCATAGAAATTATAGTTTACCCCCCGTTTAAATGATGTTTTACCCGGACCATCAAATACAATAACATAGTCAATTCCAGCCTCAATGAATGCCAATAGTTTACTCATGGACAACCGATAGTACAATGCCTCGCTAGTCCAGTCTTTGATTCTGTTGTTGATGCCTTTTAATTGATATAATATAATATTCCCATCAAGGACCACTCTTGCAGCTCTACCATTCTGCTCATAGAAGTCTGCAGCAAACTCCTTTAAAGACTTGTACTCTTTTTCTAGATCCTCATCTTCCCATAGATGATCCACACCCATGATGAATTAATTCTTTGATTGGCATCACCTAGATGTGATATTATGTAAAGTCACTGAGCAGTCAGTCCTTTCCATTCATATTCGAACAAACTTCTGCGAAAGGGCGCACAGCACCGATTGATTGATTAGTGAATAGCTTCAGTTCTCTTGTATTTACAATTAATTCGTCCTACTCGGTCCAGCAATTGAAAATGATATGGAACCTCAATACTTACTACCTACTTCTTGGATAAGAAGTTGACCAGCCGTGCCACTGCTGATAAAGGAAATAACAAAACATCGTCAACTGTGGTGGTCCATCCGTACAGCTCAGTTATGGGGCACTCTTGAGGTCAAAGTCAAGTGGGGATTACTCAGGTATGTCAGCATATCATGTTGCGGAATCTGCCGGAGGCAGGCCAGAGCAAAAAAGAAAAAAAAATTCAAATCGATTAATCTAGACTGGTTGCATCAAAGAACAGTTCTGGCTCGAGACCACTCAGACTAGCACTGGTGGCTTTACCATCAAGAATTATTTCAGACATGAGCTTACCAGTAGCAGGAGCGTTGTTAATACCCCAGCAGCTATGACCACTGGCTAGGTATAAGTTCTGGACGTTTGTTTGACCGATCAGAGGGCCAGAGCAGGACGCAATGTCAGTGACAGGAAGATAACAGGCCTGACGACGGAGAATCCGGCCTCCTCGTAAAACCTCTGAAATCTCTCCTGCATACTTAAACAGATCTTCACATCGACTGGTATCAACTTCAACGTCGTCCGTTGAGTCAGGAGTTGGAACCAGAGTGTCACCTTCGCCACAAAGATACACCTCGTCTTTACGAGGGTATATTTCTGGTGATACATACTGCCCGCGTCTTACCTTGAGCTCTGTGAACATGGCATGAGCTGATACTGGGCGAGTGGGTTTAATTGTGATGGAATGAGCTCGAAGGCCGGAAATAGGACATGTGGGCAGGATCTTGGAAGTCCATGGACCCATAGTGAGCACCACTTTACTAGCATCCACATCGATTGTGGAAGTTTCATTGGTACCACCCGACAACGACGTGCCACCATTTCTGGCTGCTGCCGTTGCTGCCGCTTCCGTTTCTGTAGTTCCATTACCATTGCCATTGCCATTGCCATTCACATTGTCACTGCTCCCGAATATCTTGTCTTTATCATATCTCTCATAACTGACGCCAATTACGGCGCCTTCGGCATCTTTGCGGAGCTTGACCACTTTGCCAATAATCATATCTGCCGCGCCAGTTTCAAGAACCTTTTTCAGTAGAAACGTCGTAATCTTGTATGGATGCACCTGGGCGGTTGTTTCTGGAGTGCCGATACTCGACCAGTTCTCGACAATCTCGGGTCGGATCCAGTCCAGGTTCATAGGAAGTGGTTCGCCAGCATGGATTGGTTTTTTTGAATATCTTGTAGGAGGATCAGTGCTCAAGTTCGTTTTGCCAGACGGTTCCTTCTTGGTACTCAGATTGCCCTCCAAACTCAACGTATTGAGACGTCGATATCCCCATTCTCTTTCCCCATTGTATAGATCAGCCAGTTCCTGATGTAATCTAAAAGACAATGGTACAATCTGTTGAGGGAACGCCCATAATGCCAGTAATCCACCCGCCTTTCCCGACGCTCCACCAGCAGCACGGCGAGCTTCAAGAATGGTTATATGATGCTTAGACGAGTCAAAGGATGGATGCTGAGTTAGATAGTAGGCAGTACAAACTCCAATGATTCCAGCTCCTAATTTTTTTTTATGTTAGTACTACTAGTTGAGCTCGGGGGAGGCCCAAGGCAAAGAATCAAGATACGCACCAACTATTACTATTTCTTGTTTATCTTGTTTCATTGTGTCCATTTAATAATTATATTGACAGTCGGAGTATTGTTGTTATCTTGGCTCTCTAGCTGTTATGTTGCACTATATTTAACGCTGTTTTTATGCTGTTGTTGGTAAACCTAGGAAAATTGGTGGTATATATATATTTATATTACTCGCTTATAATAAATCGCGAGTTTTCCGTTGCCAACGAATCACCGCAACTGTTTTTCCGTTTGCTTTGCTCGTAGCTACTGTGGAAGATTCGCTAAATTTGAGGGGTAAAAACAAACAGTCCCAAAAAAATACTCAACTAACTGTTTCCTAATGACTATTGAATGACTACTTTTAACTTGCCTAACAAAAACATGTCCGAATGGAACCCCGTTGAGGTGAGAAAAATGGGGTGATTATATTTGTTCATTGATTGGCAAAACAGGGCTGTTATGCAGCCGTGCAATCTTATCGGCAACGATGTACAGATCTAGTCCCCCAAATAGCCTGGTACTTATCGCAAACGATATATGAAATTATTTTTTTTTTTCCCGCAACTGTACCAGTACGAGTAACAGCGTGAGAAAAAACATTGAAACGAGTGGGATCGCAGGGCGAAAGGGTTTAGCGGGCGGGCAAGCTGCATCGACAAAAAAATAAAATAAAAAGAACAACTAACGGCCTGCGGGCTCGGATTCTTGCTTTGCCGTTGGATTCCTTGCTGGACCTGTTCATTACTTTAGCATATATGACATAATAACACTATAACACTATAACCAATACTAGTAAGATTACAAGAACTAGGATTAATAATGTTATACAACACGAGCTTAAGGTTTCCCTGTTGTTTTTAACCACCCAGTCTACTTTTTTAATTCCTCGTCGTAATCTATCTCCTGCCGTGTCCACTTGTCGGTCAAAATCTTCAATGAGGTACGATTGATCTTCTAATTCTCGAGACATGACATGTGCTTGCTCTCGTAATGAATTGACCGTGGTATAAACCGAATCCAGTACCTGGTCCTGTTCTTGGATCGTTTCATGATACATTAAGTTTGACTCGAGGGCTACTCCATCATTCTGATAAGGTGAAGAAGGTGAAGGTGCGGCGGTGCCGGCCGAGGCGTCAATGTCGGTGGCAGTAGAATCAATGTCTGGCTTCGTTGATGATTTTATTCTAGGTATGGTTTGCTGGATGTCGGCTAGTTTATTGTTCAACTGAGCCACTTTGGTGATTCGATCGTTCACTTCATGTTCGGTAATGCCAAACTGGCTGGGAGTTTGTTGCACTACGCCTATGCTTTGGGACAGGTCATGAATGGTCTCAACCAATTCTTGAGCACAGTTGTTGACATCTATTAGATGATCGCTTGTAGGTTCGGTCTGATATTTTGATAAAAGTTTTTCTGTAGCTATTAATTGGGCTTGCGCGTCAGCATACACTTGGTTGAAGGGATCCATAATGAGTCGGGATAATGCAGGAAAGAAAGATGGACCAAGGAGGTATTGTAAGGGGGAAACAGGCGGAAGAAAGTAAATGGAGACGCAAGCGCCGGTTAATAGATGAGTAAGCCTTCTGAGCAGCTTTATTAGGGTGAAACTCAAGTGGAAACACAATATCTAGCACTTGAAATATATAGGAGAGGCGTAGTAGTATAAAGTCAAAACCGACAACTTGTGGAGAGCCCTAGCCCTATCCAAGATAATAGAGGTTCGTGAAGCGACCGAAGCCAGCATTTAGCAGCATTTAAGTAGCATATTTATGATATATAAAGGGCTGTAATTCCAAATGGCATTTGGTTGACCATTTTCCAAAGTCAGGTATGCTTGGAAAGATATTCCTTAAGAGACTGTACAGCGACCTCATGGTCGTCTTCCTGCCTAAGCCCACTGACTACAATAACTCCTACAATTCCATCAACACCTTTGACACGAATGGGGAAACCGCCGCCATGTGTAGCATAGTCTTTATCCGATTTGCCAAAGAGCTCCAAGGTCTTGTTATCTTTGGCTAAATTCCGGCCCATGTAGTAACTGGAGGTCTCGAAATATGTGACTACTCTTCTTTTTCGTTCGACCCAAGATTGATTATCTAAGGTAACACCGGATCGAGTAGTAGTTTGAAATAATATCAAGCCATTGACGGCGGTGATGCTGATAAGAACAGCTTTGGCAAATTTCAGCGCATTTGTACGAAGAATCTGGCCCAATTCCCAGGCAACATCAGAATTGAACACTGGCAAGATAGTATCTTGTTCTTGCTGGCGTAATGCGTCCAACTGATCAGAAGTCAAAATAGACATTTTAGAGAAATAATGATATATGGAGATTCTGGTATAAATGCTGGTATAAATGCTGGTTTAAATACTTATAAATACTCACTACCCCACGCGCAGGCCGCAGTAGCCGCTTGGGGAAGATGGAGATGCAAACACAGATCGGGGTAGTTCGGGTTCATGCAACACAAACGACGCTCTTATTATGTTTCTGTATAAAGATAAACGCTACGAACCCATTGATTCTTTCAAGATTAAACCAACTCATGAGGTTTGTAGGATATATTCTATACGAATATATACTGCTTGTCAAATGCAGGGCCACTGCTAGCCGTTTGGTCGGTACGGCTGCATACTAAAAAAAAATAGATTCATTAACCACATCAGAACAATTAGATATCCTAATTATACTTGACAATTCAGAATATATATATATATGCTGAGATTTAGCAAATACCTACTTTCTGCTAGTGTAAGCGGAAAAGTGGGCGTAGCAGGAGCTACAGTATCGGCGACGACTACTGCTACCACTGCTACCAAGCCTGTGGGTACTACTCTATCATCTCGACAAGAAATCGAACAACTCGTCAGTGAACCAACCTGGTGCGTTTCTGAGCTGTTAGAAAAGGCTGTCACAGATACTACAGGTCTTGATGACCGTCCAACATATGACACTCTGAGCAAACTGTTAAAACAAGCCGGGCTTAATTCAGTCGCCAAGGACACTCCACGTGCTAATCAATTGCTCCAGGAGTTAGATACACAATTGACTTTTGTTGGTCACATTAGCGAGGTCGATACAGAGGGTATTGAGCCGTTGGTAAGGATCCGTGGCCAGCCTATTGAGGCTAAATTAGAAGATCTATCTTCCATCTCACTTGAAACGGCTCCAGAAACCATTGAACCAAATAACTGGAATCCAGTCTCGGTCAGTGCAGAGAAGTTTGGCAACTTTTACGTTGTAAAAGAAGGTCTAGCTAAAGAGACTTGAGCCCTGTTGGTGTGACCTTTTATAGATTCATAGAAACAGGTGCACCCATTTTATATTTATTTATATATATTTATTGAAGAATAGAGTGTAACGCGCGACTTTGACTTTTTCATGTGAAATATTCTACAACTGAGGTTCACGGAACCGGTCATGTATATAGTTTTAAGAAAACAAGTTGAGGCATTGATTTGACCGCGTTGAACATGTCCGAGGTAGAAAGCAAGTCATTAAACAATGGTACGGAAATACCCGATACAATTGCTGACTCGGCAGCGCAGGACGCCGTTGGCGTTGTCAAAGAATCACACCAGGAAAACCGTGAAGCAGCAAATAGCGAAACTGTTAATGAAGAGGCAGATTCAATGAATATAGATAGTGAGGACCGAATCAAGGAAGAGCCTGTTAAATTCAATAATACTGCTACGCCCACCATACCAGTTGGTCCTCCAGCTCGGGAATGGCTGAATAAAAACGTCACACCGGCCGTCTTATTAGGCATGCGATGGCTTGTTGACAAAAGGCAAGTTTAGTGTATACAACATCGGTACATGGTAACATAAAACAGCTAACATATCCAGACCTGAAGATCCCGTTCGCGCATTAGGCCAGTATTTATTAGATCATGCTCAAGAATTCAGCAGCAAATAGGACGAGACAAAAAACAATGCATATTTTATTAAAGTTCGTAAATATCATAAACAAGTACATATAGTAAAATTAATAATCTCAAGTATCTTTCTTTTTGCTTCTCTCTTTCGAAAGAGCCACCGACCTCTTGACATTGAACCCATCTTGCAGCATCAGCTGGGTCTCTTCTAAACTGAGATTCTTCAGTTCCGGAAAGCAGAACCAGATGAAAACAAAACTAACAACACAGATACCGGTATAGAATGCAAATGTTCCTGTAGGAGTAATGTTCTCCATCATAGTAAGAAACGTCGATGCAACCACCAAACTTCCGCTCCAATTTACACAACAAGCAAGACTCGATGCCAAACCTCTCACGCTCATGGGAAGCACTTCAGACTGTTGCCATGGAATGGCCCCCACGCCAATAGCAAAAAACGCAACGTAAAACATCATGAAGATTATAATCACAATACTCCAAGTGTGTGAATTGTTAGCACCTGCATGAGCAGAGTTATTGCTAAACGTAATATCCATGAAATGAAACGCTAAGGCGTTGACAGCAAGTCCAATTGTCATTCCCACCAATGAAATCAACATTAAATTTCGTCGACCAACACGGTCGATAGTATAATATACAGCAACAGTAAAGACAAAATTCGTACCTGCCACCACTGTGGACACAGCAGTAGGGTTGGCGAACCCACACATTGCAAAAATCGTAGACGAGAAATACATCAACGCATTGAATGAGGTATACTGATTGATTGCTTGAGAACCACATACAATTGCCAGACCACGCAAATTAGATGGAATCAAGAAAAGATCGCGAATATGCAGGAAAAACCGACCTATAGCAGTAGTGCCATCAGGATATAGCTCGTTCGTAGTCACAATCAGTTCAGCTATCTTGTTGTCAATCGATTTCTCCGAAGCTCCAGAATGGGTACGAGAAAGAGCCCTTTTGGCCTGATCCAGTTTACCCTTTTGCACTAGATATCTTGGTGAATCAGGCAATGGAATCAGCAGTATTGTTTGAATTATGCAAGGGATCATGGAGATTCCAACTAGGATTCTCCAACCGTGGTTAACATGATCAAGGCCAGCACCAATTCCATAAGCGATAAGCTGTGCCCCAGTTCGAATGATTGAAGCCATAATAGTCAGCCGACCACGATAACGAGGAGGGGCCAGCTCAGTAATGTATAAAGGAGCCACCACTGAACCTAGACCTACGCCAATACCAATAACAAAACGTCCTGCTATCATTGTCCATACAGTATGAGCCCCACATTGGATAGCGGCACCAACAATCAGAAACGCATTGGCAAACATGGAGCATCGCTTGCGACCCATGAAATCAGCCAAAAACCCCGTCATAAGTGCGCCCACGAAAGCGCCAAGAGAAGTAGCAGAAGTAATAAACTCCTGTTGACCATATGTCAACGGCTCAGGACTTAGATCTGTTCGGATGTTGGCTATAGCAGATGATATGTACCCGGTATCATAACCAAACATGAAATGCGATACTGAAGATACCATAACCAGTACCAACAAAAATCCAGTGGGCTTACTATCATGAAAGTCGTCATCATCTACGTATATTTGCCCATCAGTCTCGTAACTTATATGATCTTTCTGATCGAGGTGCAAGGAAACATCTGCCACAGACTCATCTGTGTGTGTAGTTTTGACAGGCGATTCCGACATTGTGATTTGTGTCTGTCAGTCAACGAATGTTTAGGTCAAGATCTGACAATAGTAACGTGTGAATAAAAAAGAAAGGAAATTTAAAAGAGTGTAGCTGCACTATTAAACAAAAAGAGAGTCAGAAGAACTTTATTCTGGTGGTGGCTTTATAGATCACGATTAGATCACGCACGATGTTAGATTGCAGCAGTGTTTTTTTCTGTGAATTTCTTCGGTAACCGCTTCGTAGCGGCAGGTTGTGCTTGATATGCACGATCCAATCTGTGGTGAGAATCAGAGACACTTTGGCTAAAGCAAAGTCAGTGCATATAGAACCTTCCAGCTCGCGAGTAATGATGAGATGGTACGACAAGTGGATTCTCGGTAAAAAGGAGCAGTCGATAGGTTCAGATATATTAGGGACGTGATTCGCTGTGCCTAACGCGGATGGTAATGGCCCGTCCTCGCACAACCCATCATAAACGGCGTTCAGCAGATCAAGCTATTATCGGATATCTGAAAGTGGTAACAGATTGATTGAGATATCGGCTAGTTGAATGCAGAGGAGAAGAAAGAGAATTATGGTGCTGTAACGAGAGATAAATCTGTAAGGGGAGATAAATAGACTGTCAGGTGAATGGACCCTTGTTGGCCGTAGAGAGGTATTACTACTTTGATACCACTTGATGCTCGATCAATCCCAGCCATTCCATAAGCTATCCGCACAGAATAAAACATTAGATAAAGGCAACTCAAAACATATTTTGCCAATCTCTTCAAGCTATTTACAGATTTTTCAGACCTGTTACAGATCTATCTTATCTACATAATTACCCCTGAGTATGCAGGAATACTAGGGTACCGATACCAATAAGGGCACCTATCTAACGCCTTGAATACCCACAGTTGAAGAACATACTCTGTTGTTCATTCTTGCTTCTCGTTTGACAGACGGATTATATCTTATTAACCATTCCATCATGACAGCAGGTCCTCCTTGTCCTTCGAAATTTAATGGAAACCCCTTTGTACCAATAAAAACACCTATTCCCGACGTGTTTCCCCGAAAAGCGCATCCTTTGCCGTTTCTTGGTCCAAAACCTCAAGGCGCTGTACAGACAAACAAGTTCTATGCAAACTTATTGCTAGATCAAAAGACTCTACCAGCATTTCCCCATCCTTACGCGGTTTGGTGGTCACGAACCCCGAATTTATTAGGCTTCGCTGTCTCTCATTGTACAGAAAGTCAAAGGGTATTTGGTAATGATCCTAATGATGATCCAGCTCAGTATTATTTCAATCCTGCTGGCATTCAATCTGTCAATTTTGGCGCTACGGAATTCACAGAAAATAATGTGAACCTGATTACCGATTCGCATTCTCCTCTCTCAGTCAATGTGACTCTTGGATTGACCAGCAGTTCATCTAGCTCAATTAGTATTCCTCTTGCATCGGGTATAGGCCTGGTAACCGGTATATACAAGAATCTGACTCCCCAGATTCAATCTTTAGTTGGATTCCAATCTGTGCAACATGTTGCTAGTCCTACGAATGGGGTTGAAAAATACCTGTTGAAATTGTTCAATGGCGTTAGCTGGGTCGCTTATGTTTCATGCTCTAATGGTCATGCTAGATTGCCGACCCTTGTTCTAAAAGATAATAACCACCTTGTTGCTGACTGCAAGGTTGGTAGTGATGGAATTGTTATTCAGATTGGATCTTGTCCTCAGGGTGCTGATGCCGTGTATGATGATGCCGCTGGTGCTTATGTTATTTCAGCTAGTCTTGAAGGCAATATTACCAAAGATGGATCCTCAGCAATCTATAGAATCCACTATAATATTGGTGGGACAAGTAGGCGCGGCCGTAAGACCATTATATATGCCCTGCCTCATCATGTGGAGTCCTTCACAAGTGCAACTGCTGCTACTAAGACCAATGTGCAACTGGATTCTACCACTATGGGTAAAATGACTGCTTGTGTTACCGACTGTCTTGAAATGGAAGAACCAGATTTGCCTAACTTGATTGGATTTTTACCATGGGCGCAGAACATCTCGGCTAAATCAGACGCCAAATTCAATTACAATAAATATTGCGAGCAAGACTTAAAGCTTCTGAAACAAACTGCCGAGCATGAGCTCGGTCAAGATATTAAAGGCCAGAGTTGCCTCGATTCAATGTACTTCAGTGGTAAAGGTTTAGACAAATTTGCATTTATTTTGCTTGTCACCAAATACATCCTTAAAGATGACGACCTCACTCAAAAAGGACTGGCCAAACTAAAAGAAGCTTTTTCTGTGTTTACTGGAAATCACCAGCAAAACCCCCTTGTATATGACACTACCTGGAAAGGACTGGTGTCAGTTGCAGGCTTCAATGACCCCAATGCTGACTTTGGTAACACTTATTACAACGATCACCATTTCCATTATGGATACTTTTTCCATGCTGCTGCCGTTATTGGACTGATAGATAAAGAGTATGGCGGTAAGTGGATCGAGCAAAATATTGTATATGTGAATTCATTGGTACGAGACACGGCAAACTATGGAGAAGACGAGGAGTTTCCTATTTCCAGATCTTTTGATTGGTTTGTCGGTCACTCATGGGCAAAAGGACTGTTTTTATCAGGTGATGGCAAAGACGAAGAATCAACTTCTGAAGACTATCATTTTGCCTATAGCCTTAAACTGTGGGGTCTTGTATCTGGCGATGCCGCAATGGAGAGTCGTGGCAATCTTATGATAGCCATTATGAAACGAGCAATGAATAAATACATGCTATTTCAAGATGACAACGATATTCAGCCCAAAAAGGTTATCAAAAATAAGGTTAGTGGCATCACATTTGAAAATAAAATAGATCATGCCACTTATTTTGGCCTTAACCCGGAATATGTCCAAGGTATTCATATGATCCCCGTCACTCCAATATCGTCGTATGTCAGAAGTGCCAAGTTCGTCAAGGAAGAATGGGATCAGAAAATATGCCACATTGTCAACCAAGTGGACTCAGGATGGAAAGGAATTCTAATGTTAAATCTTGCTTTGTTTAATCCTGAAGATAGTTACAAGTTCTTCAGTACGAATTTCCAGCCTCAATGGTTAGACGGGGGAATGTCATTAACATGGAGTCTTGCTTACTCCAAGGGAGTATGCTGATCCACATGTAACATATCTAAACATCTATTAACTATCTACACTGTCTATAAGAATGTCAATTTAACATTAGATGTCTTCCAAATGAACATATTTACTTTTCACTTCTTGAACCTTGGACAAGAGAGTGTCCTTGCGATCTTGTGTGACCCAACTACCATGGATATTATTTTCAGCAATCTTGATCCAAGTTGCAAGATCAAACTGGAAATGCTTGTGTACTTCACGGTAGACGTCTAGAATATACGCACCAAAGTAAGCGGGATCATCACTATTAAGACTGAAAGGTACTCCAAATTCGAGAAATTTGCGCAGAGGAATATCAGCAATTGACTTGACAGCGTTTAATTTAATGTTCGAAACAGGACAAACTGTCAATAAGGTATTATTAGTAGCGAGTCTTCTCAACGTTTCATCGTCTTCAGCAGACCGAATCCCATGGTCAATTCTGTCTACCTGTAAATCATCCAGAGCTCCCAAAACATAAGTATGATCGCCCTCTTCACCAGCATGTGCAGTATAGTTGAGATCCAATTTCAACTCGCGAGCAGTATCATATACTTCCTTGAATAGCTTGGGAGGATTACCCACCTCATTTGAATCTAAACCCAAAGCCGAGATATGGCCCATTTTAATATGTGGAACTGCTGCATGAAGAGTAGTTGCAGCTTCTGATGAAGGAGCATGTCTCAGAAAGCACATAATCAGTTTTGTTGAAATACCGAAATCAGCTTCTGCTCTCTTACGAGCTTCAGTGATACCTGAAACAACGTCTGCCAACTTGATATCCCGCTCTGTATGAGCCTGAGGATCAAAAAACACCTCTGTATGATGAACACCGTCTTCATGAGCTTTGGCAAAGTAGTTATAGGCCAGATCCTCAAAATCCTTAGAATGAATAAGCACTGACATTCCTGCATAATAGAGATTGAGGAAGTCCTCTAGGTCTGTGAACTTAGAATAACGGTCATAGAGAGCTTCAGCAGTGGGTGGATGACCTTTAGGGAGATCGATCTTATTACGCTGGGCAAGCTCAAGTAAAAGCTCGGGGCTTAGCGTTCCTTCGAGATGAACATGGTGCTCACACTTTGGAAGCTCTGCCAGAAACTGGTCAAAAGAATCATTAATAGTCATTTTAATAGAGTTTGAATAGAGTTTATAAACTGACAAACTCAGCTAGCTACCCACATATGAAAAGAATATATCTATAAAATTAGCACTTATAAGATAAGTGTCTTTGTCTCGCAGCGGTTGATCCGCGGCATGCCTTCAAGAGGGTTCTCTTCCACCGGTTCATCCGCGGCTCGCCTTCATGCGAGTAATAACTGACAACCTCAGGTATCCATCTATTCATAGTTTTATATTATACAGTAAATAGTTTATTTATCTAGATCTTACTCTTTAGCTGTTTAATAATAAACGACGCTTCGCGAATGCCACTACGATACGCTCCATGTGCGAAAGTGGCTCCTCGTAAGATTGTGTGCTCGCCAGCAAATCTGACTCGACCAGCACCAGTCTCAAACGCATCGATAGCTTTGGTCAAATTATAGCCTACTGAATAGGTAGAGTAAGAACCTCGGGAAAACGGATCGACAGACCATTTGGACGTTGTTACACGGGTTGGAGTGGGTACTGGCTTGGTCTTGTCAACACGAAGAGCTTCTAAAACAGGCTTGAGCGCTTCAAAGGCCAGGGTATGGTCGGTTTCTAGCTTTTCCGTCAGAGGAGGTGGAGTAATGATATAAAGGCCCGGGTGTTTCTTTTCACCATTATACTTGAACCAATTAGAGATCACTTGAGGGTATGGTTTCCCAGCGTATAGGAACTTGTCAGCATCAGCAGGCCAGAACACTTGGTCGAATTCAAAGTAAACCTTTCCGGTACTGCCAACATTGCCTGCCTCAATAGATTCAGTCAGAGAAGACGGCAATTGAGGAGAAAACTTTATATCTCCATGTTTAAGTACACCTAAAGGAGCACTAACAATCACGTATTTCGCAGTGTAAACAGTGCCCCGAGCTGTATGAACTTTAACAATCGACTTATCCTCATCAGTCTCAATCAGTTCCACAGCGGTATTCAGCAGAATGTGATCTGCGTCCACAGGCTTCTTTAGAACGTTATAGATTTGATCATATCCATCAGATACAGCCAAGTCACGTCCCTTGCCGCCTCCGGTGAGCGCCAGTTTGCCAGACAATTGACTCAACTCAAGTCCTTTGCCGACCTGAGGAAATCCTAGAATAGCAGGAAGTTCTTCCTTTTGTACGTTACTGAGAGTTGGGTGTTGTTTCAAAAACAAATTGATCAGATCCTTATAGGAAATATCCTCGCTATGATCCGTAAAATATATAGAAGCAAATGCATTAAAGTCTCCAGCAGCAGGCCCTAATTCTTTACTGCCATCTAAAGGTCCATCGGTATCATAAAACGCAATATTACCATCATCATATGTGACCTTGATACCATTGTCAAGGGCAATTTTCAATAATGGATTGTCAACAGATTCGTGAAGCCAGCTACAGCCCAATTCATAAGGTCCTGAACCGGATTTTCGGTCGGTAAACAGTCGTCCGCCAAGTCTGTCTCGACCTTCCAAAACCAAGACTTTCAAGCCGTTTTTGGTCAATTCTCCAGCAGCGGAGATACCACTAATGCCAGCACCAACCACAATAACATCAACAGAAGCCATTGTAGATTTGAGTTTTGCTGATTAGTTGTAGAGAAGACAAGTGCGACCGATGTGTGACTTACATGATAGATGAACATCCAACCCCCAAATACACCCCCAATATGCCCCCACATTTTATGCACAATCCACCACAGCTCGAGTCTTGATCAATATTACCTAGAATTTTGTATTCACAAATGCAAATTATTACCTATAATTCAGCAGAATCACAATCGTTAGAAATTACTTTTGCTTGAGAAGTTAGTTGTATACAATGTATGAAACCAATGTAATGGTATAACAGCCTATGCATATGATCTCTGGGGATAAGAATGTTCTCTATAATTAGCTGTGGTCTAGAAGATAATCCTCCCTGTTATTCTTGCTTCGTTTCGCTTTCGATGAGACGGTTTAACTAGATGCTTTTCCGAGTTGTCTACGTGAGTCTGGCGAGACCTGCAAAATTGACAGAAATGGCTACCTAGAAATTCCACGCTTATTGTAGCAAGTGGGCAGTTGGAATTTCTCATCGAATAGAGACTGAAGAAAGAATAACATACTATTCCACATATCAGGGCATTAATGTAGCACTATGTAAAGCGAATTCATGCAGTTGATTCCAGATATGTCACTTCTTCTTGCTCAGGCATTTGACAGCTTTTCGGACTTGAAGCTACTAGAGTGGTACGATTTGCTTCCTTCAATATCTCTTCGGTTTAAATTGAGTATATCTCTTTCTATATCTGGTCGATTCTTCTGAATTCAAGATCTATAACTTCCTCCAAATAATTATATCTTACATATACTTTATGGAGGTAATATGAACGATCAGACCCTAAAATAGATGGAAATATGGTCGGCTCTATTTATCTCTAATATAATAGACAAGTAAATAAATATAACCGATTTTATGCATGCTTTTGTTTACGCCCTCAATCTCCAATGAAACCCATATCACATACCCTGATACTAGCACTACTTTTCAGCTTGTCTTATGCATTCATTCACGATAGATATGGCGACCCCTGTATGGCCTCTGCAGAAGAGTTTGATTTTGACTGCCAGGCGTCTGCCCATACTTCTCATGACAAATTTCAAAGATGTCTCTGCAAAAACGAAGCATATCTAAATACTGTTATTGGATGTATTGCACTCAATAGTCAAAATGCACCGCTCCTAGACGCAGCTCTCAGAAGATTGAGGAGAAGATGTCCAAAGTTGACTGGCAACATCACTGAATATGTCGAAAATGCAGCATATCTTCCAGTTTATCAACGAGGAACTATCAGCCATAATGGTTTCATTTTACCCAATAACTTGACTCAGCACAATTTCTATGTTCGAAGTGCAAGATTAAATGATGTCAAGAAGGCGGAAAAATATTCCTGTATTACCCTTGGATACTTTGCACTTTTGGTATTATTGAGTACCATTTCAAACTTTTCTTTCAAATATATTCCTCAAATATTATCTAAATGCGACTTTTTACTGGCCAGGAAAATTCGTCAGCAACTGCTACTTCCCCCATTTGGCAGTTATCACCACTCTAAACCTCGAAAATTCTGCGGCATTCTTGTTGCAATACCAACAAGATCACAATCACTAATATTGATAGGCTATTGTTTCTTGACTATTGTTCTTTTGTGTGTCAACTATGAAATTGTGCTACCCAACTATAGCATGCCGACAGTTAACCAGCAGGTGACCAAATTTCTTGGAAACAGAACTGGAGTAATGGTTTTAGCGCAATTGAATCTTTTGACCCTCTTCGGGAGGAGAAATAATTTTCTTCTCTATTTTACTGGGTGGAAAATTGATACATTTAATGTGTTTCACAAATGGATTGGCCGAGTAGTTGTGTTTTTGGCTATTCTTCACGGAATCATCGAATCTATTCACCAAGATTTGAAGCATTCATATATTATTTCTTGGAAAAGGGCCTATTTTCAATGGGGAGTGGCAGCTATGTTCCTAATGGCCCTAATATTTATACAATCAGCGAGAGTTTTCAGAGTTCGAAGTTATGAGTGGTTTCTTGTCCTTCATACCTGCTTGGTAGTATTACTTATACCTAGTATTTGGTGGCATATATCTCGCCCGCGTAGTGGGTATGAATTTGTTTACTCTACGATAGCCATCTGGAGTTATGATAGGTTAGTTCGAATATATCGTATAGTAAGATCTGGTGGAATTGTTGGAGCTGACATGGAGCTTTGCCATGGTAATCAAACAATTCGTTTTAAATTAAAGAGACGCAAGCAACAATGGAAACCGTTTCCGGGAACATTTGTATTTATATGCGTTTTAAGACATGATATGTTTTGGCAATCTCATCCATTTACCGTGGCCGATTATGATTCTGAGCATATGGTTGTATATGCTAGTGTGAAGAATGGAATTACCGCTTTACTCTGGGAGATATTAAACAGTAAGCCCACCAAATCGTGCACAATGTCAGTTATTGTGGAAGGCCCCTATGGTTCTTCTTTGCGTCTGGATCATTACAACACGATTGTATACATAGCCGGTGGAATAGGTATTGCTGCATTATATCAGACAATGATGGCCAACAAAGGGCATTGGAAGACAAGATTAGTTTGGATTATTCCTAATGAACATCCATTTAAATGGTTTGTCAAGGAAATGGACAAATTACGTGGACAGAATGTTATTGATGAATTAGACATTTATATTACAAGGTCTTCTGTTGCTGGCAGTGGCGGCTCCACCCACAACAGTCGGAAAAGTGCTGATGTGCTAATGTCATCATCTGCCACCACCACACCACCTGCAAGTTCTCAAAAAGTCAGTTTCCACCACTACAGACCAGACATTCCCCAAATAATATCTAATGAAATGTCTGTGGCAAAAACAGGTAATCTTGCATTTGTTACATGTGGGCCAGGCACCATGTCAGACGATGTACGCAGCACAGTGTCAGTTGAGTTGCTAAACTCTGCCGTCAGAGTCGATTACTTTGAGGAGAACTATTCTTGGTAGTAATCAGCAGAACTACTTGTTTATATTGATCGTCTCTTGTTATTGGATCAGGCGTAGGAACTGAATGTCTCGGTTGGAGTCATTCTGTTTCATGCAGGGACCTGTATATCGCCCATCCTTTTTATCGTCTTGGTAGTATTGCTATATCGCGGTACGCCCCTCTTGCAACCCCTTGCCCTGGTGTACACAGTGTTCAAATATATTTACCTATGCCTTGAGAGTATATGCAGTGAAGAACACCTCACAGTTAGTTACGGTTCAGCTCAACTCCGGCACCAGTTCAACCAAGGTTGGCTATTTTGTTCTCAGTTGTCATTATATAACGATTTGAGGAATATAGATCAATGAAAATGGTCTATTCTACGTTTATTGCTCGTAGGCACGATGGTGAGTGATTGATTGATTAATTGATTGATTGCATTCAGTTTGCCCAAATATTAACGACTCAAATAATAGGCTTACCATTAACTGCTTCGGTTGATGAAGAAGAAGATGGCTCTAAACTCACTGAACAGAAGAAGCAAATCAAGGTGATTATTCGAAAAATCAACGAAAATTCCGAACAGCGTGCTAGCATTGAGAGTGGCAGTTATACGATTCATTACCTGGTGTCCAACGAAATCATCTATTTATGTATATCGGATCATTCATATCCTAGAAGACTTGCATTCTCATATTTGGAAGAACTTGACAAGGAGTTTTCCACTTCTTACGGGCAGGAGGCCCTTCGGCAGGGCTTACGCCCTTATGCATTTGTTCAGTTTGATAACTTCATTCAGAAAACCAAACGCGTTTACCAAGACGCTAGAGCCACTCAGAACATTGATAAGCTCAATGCCGAATTACAGGATGTGACCAAAGTCATGACCAAGAATATCGAAGATCTGCTTTATAGAGGAGATTCTTTAGATAAAATGTCTGATCTGTCGTCGTCTCTAAGAACCGAATCCAAAAAGTATCGACGGGCTGCGCGACGAATTAATATTGAAGCTCTTATTAGACAATACATTCCAGTAGTAGGGGTTGCTCTTATCTTTTTCTTTTTGATTTGGTGGATGTTTTTCCGTTGATTTTTTTGTGACAAGGAGCGGTGGGTGAAGAAAAGATGAAAAGTTGTATGAAGTTGCATGAATTCCTTTACATTATAATATTTGCTTTCCATATGATTTTGGGTGTAAATCAAATTCACCAGAGAAATGAATACAAAAGCTTTGAGCATCATAGTTAACATTATATAAGAATATGAGATCGAAAGAATAGTACCGGGATTTGTGAACTGTTAAATGATACTCAATGCCGATTAAGCCTGATATAACTGTCTTTTAAAAGCTTAGCACAAACAAGACGAGGCCAGGCATACAGAATCTAATTGTAAACGAGCAATGTGGATTTTACTGCCTCTGCTCCGTTTACACTTGGTGCTTTCATGAGCTGTGGTAACTGTATGTATATACCCCTTTTCCCTGCATAATCAGTTATAGAAGGGCAAGGGCATTTGCCTTGAACAGGTGTTTTTAGGGGTACTTATCTCTCGGTCCGATTTATCTCTCTAGCTCTCAGAAGAATTATCTGATGAATCAATCTCCCTGAAATGACACCATCTCAATGCTCAGTCGTTGTGGATCGGGTCAGTTCGTCTGGAGTTATGTCATGGCGTATACGCATGAACCCAAGTTAAAACGCGCTCCCAAATATTTCACACCCCCACGCAGTACGATCCACCAATAAGTAGTCCATATAGAGATAGATCTTTGGAAAAGCTTTTGATCCAGATATATATATAAGTATCTTGAGAACTCTTACAGCCATCTCAAGCTTTCGAGAGCTTCCTAAGACAAAACACAGACCTTTAAACGAATACCCTATATTGTGCTATTCGTTTGACCGCCCTTGCCCCATCTGAAAAATTAAGATCCGTCAGTCTCTCTATCTCCAACCAAGTCCATCCAACAACCATTCAAAATGTTATCAGTTAAAAACATAGCTCAAACGATAGCCCCAGTAGGCCAGAGTTTGTGCTTGTTACAGTTTCGTCGTCAATTGTCATCGTCGAGTGCAAGATCAGATCTATTTGATTTCTTTCGTAAAGCTGGAGTTAAAGAAGAATCGCCTAAACCAACACAGAAAACAACAAAAGATGTTATGAAAAATATAGAATCCGGAGAGTCGGAAGCTATTAAGCAGAGAGCAGTTAAATTGAGAGTAATCGGGGCACCTGCTAAAGATGACTCGTGGTCAGTGGAGAGAAATGGATTCACTGTAAACGCCTGGCCTCTAAAAGTCACTGCTCCTGAGCTTACTGAAGAGCAAGTGGATCAGACTCTTCAGACCGCATACAATCAGCATTTCAAATCCTCTGACTCGGAGTCATCATGGATCGATCAGAATCTGGATGACCTAAGCGCTAGATTTAGTTACACAAAGGACATTTCTCGTCGATTGGGTGTTATAATCCCCGATGCAGTTCTTTCAAAAGTACACACAATTGGTGATATCAAGGAATATTTAATCACAAAAGTGGCTGGCCGCCGTTTCGATGAGAACCAACCCGAGGCTATTTATTTAGACCCTGAGGAGTTCAAAGGTTTAAATATCACAATCAGAGATAGTATCGCAGAGAAGAGGAATAGAAAGCTCAAGTTCAAGCAAGCACTTGCCGACGCCAAAAAGGCGGAGAGAGAGAGACAAGAAGAGCTGTTACAAGGTGCATTGAATTCATAGCTCTGGTGCGCATACTCCTGTTTACTTTTACTGTATATAGTTTTCCCTTCACTATAAAAAGTGTATAATATAAATATTTTTCGTTCGCCTTAGATAAGCCACCCCCTCTGATTTCGAGAGGTGACTTTGATTTGAAAAGTATCTTTAACTTATTATCATATTACGTTTACGATAACTATCGTTTAGAAAAAGTGAAAACTAAAACAATAGAAACTGCTAAGGTGACTATAGCACCAGGTAAAAGAAGCTCATTTGGAACCCCAGGAATAACCTCGGAACTAGCCTTGTTATGGGTATTGGATATTTTACGTTTTGATCGAGAGACTTCTTCTTCTCCTTTGGCATCTGAGGGACTACCGTTCAAGGATTTTCTAGATTTTGGACCCGAACCTGTGTTACTACTCTTCAATGGTTCTACTTGTGAATCAGGATGGTGCACATACAAATCGGCCTTATCGAACCCGCATAATCTTGAAATGTTGATTGCATCTATGAGATCTTGAGTGGTGGTGATAGCAACTGCGTCTCCCTCGTCGTCGATATAACTCACAGCAAATCCAGTTCGAACAAGTTTGTCGTCTTCGACTAACCCGGGCCCACCAACAGATTCCACTTCTGGTTCAGTGAATTTATCAATAATTGCCTGACGAAGATACGCAATTCCGTTTTCGGCTGATACAGTGACCCGATGAACGCGGCCAGTAGGAGACTTGAATTTGAATGGAAATGGCGCTAGCAATAAGTCATCATCAGTACCAAGAACAAGTGGTCTTGAGGCTCCCATGCGAGATATAGAATCATTTGGACCTGGTTCGGCGATATTGAATTGAGCCAATTCCGATTGCGAGATCTCTGGTGGTGAAGATGGAGGCAGAGATTGACCAGAAGACTCGGGCAATTGCTGACCAGATCTTCTTCCTCCTCCTATAGGAGTAGTCGGCCGATTGCTATGGGAATCGGAATGAATTGACTCGGAATCATTATCCAGTGACATCCAGAATCTATTCCAAACAGGACCTTCTGAACCATCATTAGGTCCACCAACACCACTGGCACCATTCATATTATTGATCTGTTCTAAAGTGGCATATGTCAGCTTCAATACATCAACAATACCAGCCACCTCATTATCATCACCCATTACTGGCAAGTTAAGATAATGACCCTCATGCATTTTGCGCAAGGCTGCTTGGATGGTCATTGACTTGGGTGCAAAATCCGGTTGAGGAGTCATGACTCTAACAACACTGCAGGTTTTTGGATCTAAACCAGCAGCAATGACTCGAAGCACCACATCTTTACTGGTGAAGATTCCTGTGATGCTATTCTGATCGGTTACTAGCACGGCCGTGGTCCTATTTTCTTTCATTACCGCCGCAGCATCTGCAACATTTGTCTTCACATCCACATAAACAGGAGGAGCACTTCCATCCAAGATCGATTCAAGATCGGGACCCTCAGTTTGTTGCTTGAGAGCTTCAACATAGCTGATAATCTGTGCTGGTTGAGACGACCCCAACTCTGATTTTACACCTTCCAGAGCATCATGTAGTTTTCTAGATGATTGATAGGCTCTTTCCAGCTTCTCCATGGCTTCAAAGAAACATTTGGTAATATCCAGGACACCAACAATATCCTGGTTTTCATCCATTACGGGCAAATGGCGGAAGCCGCGACTGACCATCAGATTCAGAGCATCAGTCGCAGAAGTATCAGTATTGGCACAAAGAGGATTCTTGGTCATGATATGTTCAATAGTTACCGATTTGGCGTCCAATCCCGATCCTACTATCTTGAAAGCAAGATCCTTTGCGGTGAAAATACCACAGATACTTTCATCATTATCCAACACCAATACACAGTTCTCACGTTTGGCAGACATGAACTGAGCAGCTTCATGGATAGGCGTAGAGAACTTCATAGTTAAAGGAGGAGAAGGTTTCAAGGCCAAGACGCTACCGGCAGGACGACGTCTTGGAGCACGAGTCTTTCCTACCTGATTTCGGCGTTTATTGATCTCATTTTCAAGCTTTCGCCGGATAGCTTCATCACGCTTAGTTTGGCGTTTCCGGCTCTCTGTAAGAGGATCCTGAGAAGGCATGGGTGAGGTAGCAGCTGTAGACCCCGAGCTGACTACTGAACTAGCAGAATTACTACCACCTCGTTTAGCAGTGGTCGTCGACATGGAACGGTAGTTGGTTTATAAAGTAAAACACTTTCTTCTATTGTTTCTATAAGTTCACGTCAAGTTAGTTGCCACTGGATCTCTCAGGTTTGAAAACTGTAACGGTGAATTGTTGTTTATATTTATATCTATTAAGGTGTTTTTGGTCGGTAGCCGCGTCTGATCCGTAACAGGTATATTCATAACTGTTTCTAGGGCAACGGTGTTCAGCCGTGTCAGGGGTAATAGACCTTGGAGGGCTGCTTATTTCTGAGTGTGCCGAGATGTCAGGCTCATGGGGAATAATTTTATGGTATCGAGAGGGTGTGGAAACTGGTCGGCATATTGGCAAAGAGAATTGGAAACAGGAGACTTATCGGTGCTCCTATCATCTTAGAACGGTGCGAATGCACGTTATTGGGGAGCTACGAGTTGAAAGTAGTGATGATAAAGGGAAGATAACGTCTTGTATCACATGAGATATTGGAGCTAAGACACTGATTGTGATATTTGAGAAAGAGGAAGGTACTGCGTAGAGTTCAAATCTCTGTGAAATTGCTCAACGAGGTGGAGGTAAAGTGAGCTGAAGACCGGTGTTTCATACTGAGGGGCAGATATTAGATTGATAAATTAGGTTTGTTGACTGAGATGATCCTTGAACCCTGAAAACTTTAAATGGATAGACTAGATAATAGCATGAATGACAAGAATAATTAAGGATGAGACTATGACACGATAATCAAATTAAATGAATCACGGGCACATGCCTCACGCTCTCAGGTGCAAACCTGGGGATAGCCTGCTTCTCCCAGGCCTCAGGATGCAGTGAATAATGCGCTTCTTGCTGGCTCTTCTGAAATGAATGGACAGTGTACAAGTCTCAGTTTCTGATATAGAGAATTTTGGCAGTTTATATATATATATCATCGTTAGAATAACCAGAAGTATGTGAAGATACTCAGACGAGGCATAACTGGAGATCTGCGACAAAGAGAGAGCGCTGCAACGCAGCCCACAAGGTACATATGCCAGCACAACGGATCTTAATATTTCAGTATTAGAACTGCAAGTATAGAGATGTAACCTCCGCCACTTTCAAAGCACCACTAGAGTCTCAAACGGTCTGCAATTGATATTTACCCCTGAATCTAGCTCTGTCGATCCCTGCCCAGCGTGGGCAACTGCGCAGCATCTTTGCTCATCTTCGTATCCATGCAGAACGAAGGTTCTCTGACAATAGTAGAGAAGCCCGGGGGTGAGCGACGGAGAAATGATGGGTTTTTTATAAACAGAAGCAGAATCTCTCACTCTGAGTTCACTATAATTTCAAGGGTAAACAACCTGAACAAACGACTGTTATGTCCATAGTTGTAGTCCATGTTTCTCTATCACGACTATCACTGCTACCACTGCTACCACTGCTAGTATTCCACAAGTAAAACTACAACTAACATCCACTCAAACAAGAGACCATGACAGAAAATAAACATAGTTTACGACTCAATATGATTCTTTGCTTTGCCCTGCAGTACCCTGCCTTAAGACAGTCGGATTCCGACAGCGACTCCAGCACCGATATTTTATTGGGCATACCCCACGTTGATGTTGGTTGGCTGACTCACTTCGACTCACTCTATCGAATCATATTAATAGAATGGAACTGTTATCATCTAATCATACACTACTCTAACTGGTGTTGACCAGTGACCGGTAACAGGTCAACCCACCACACGGCCGGAAACCCACAGTAGCACTCTATTTACACACGCTCGATCTAATCGACGCAATGTACAGATCGGCTCCCGGTGATGGTGATAATCATGGCGCCGTATGACTATCGCCACAACTACTGATAAGATACTTTAATAAACAGTCTGCTCATCAAATGATACCCGTGCCGTGTCAATTATAGGTCTTCACTTGCCCCTCCATGTTTCACTTCACTTGCCTCCATGTTTCACTTCACTTACTTCCAAATTGGTATCAATTCATTTCACTCAGCTTTGCCCTGTTCCGCTTACTCATGCAAACTTAGGACCGCCGAGACAACGCCTCCCCCAGTGAGGAAAAGCTTATCTCTTAGGATTGCATGAAACTCTCAAACTGTACTTTGAAATCGGTAATTTGCCACTGGCTCTACATGAGTGATGGTGCCGTACTTCTTTGCTCCAGATCGACCAAGACTAAGGTACCAAATTATCCATTTTAGTTCTCCAACTCAAAAGCGCATGGTCGGACTCCGGGCTTCGCAGCGCATGCCGATAAATGGCTGTTGATACGCCGATAATATATATATATATTTCAGATGATCCAAGGGCCCTGAATCCTATGTATATTAAAATATTAAGAAGTCCAGTGCTTGTCAGTTTAATTTAGTAGTCGTTTCAAAATCATCATGACATCTGCTACTGACGAAAAGGACGGTGTCGAAAATGACCCTAAACAGAAGAATGATTCTGATACAATCGTCATCAGCTCACAATCATCCAAAAGGTTGTCGAGGTCATCATCGTCGGCCAATGAGCCCCAAATCAGGCCTAAAATGAAAGGCAAATTCACCATGCTGACGCCGTTTGTAGGCCGTAAGATTCCCCCAATACCAACCGAGCGACTGCCGTATCCAGAGCCAACAGCATCGGTTTTTGACCGGTTCACATTCCAGTGGATCTATCCAGTTTTAAAGGTAAGAAATCTCGTTACTACTTCCACTATTACAAGAACTTCACTAACATTACTCTAGACTGGATATCTCCGAGACCTGGTGGAGCAAGATCTATGGACGCTTGAAGGCACCTCCGTCTCAGCAAAGGCATTATATGAAAAATTCGATGGATATTTAGAAGTGCATAGACAAAAGGCACAGAATGCCGCCCGAGAAAAGGGTCTTCCTGAACATGAGATTGCAAATGTACCATTACCCAAATTCTCTGTATTGTGGGCTTTGAATAGCACGTTTTTCTATCAGTGGTGGTCGGCTGGTGCTTATAAGATTATCAGTGATTGTGCCCAGGCATTTACCCCGTTACTGAGTAAAAAACTCATTGCCTATACTATGGTGCGCGAAGTCGATTCATCAGTGTCTACTGGTATTGGTGTTGGATATGCCATTGGTATCGTGCTTCTGTTCTGTGTGAACTCTTTTTTTCTAAATATTTTTTTCTTTCGTGCCATGATGACTGGTGCTCAAGCACGATCTGTTCTTAGCCAAGCCGTCTACGAAAAGTCTTTAAGACTATCAGGAAAGGCTCGTATCACCTACACCAATGGTAAACTAACTAATCTAATGTCCACCGATTGCCATCGTATAGATTTCGCTCTACAGTGGATTCACTTTGCTTGGACTTTCCCCGTGTCCATAGTCATCTGTATTGTCATTGTCTTGACTAATATTGGTGCTTCGGGTCTTGTGGGGTTCGCACTACTGTTTGTTTGTTTCTTTATCGTCTCTTACATGGCAAAAGTGTTGGGTGGCATTCGTAAAAAGGTCAATAAAATCACCGATGCTCGAGTATCCATCATGAGAGAAATCCTTCAATCTATGAAGATTATAAAGTTTTATTCATGGGAGGAGGCGTACGAGTCCAAAGTAGCGGAAGTGCGTACGGACGAAATGCACCGTATCAAGCTCATGCACACGGCAAGAAATCTTTTGAATGCTCTTTTTGTGTCGGCTCCGACATTAGCAGGTCTTGTGTCCTTTGTCACTTTATCAGGCACTGGAGGGCATTTGAATCCGGCGACTGTATTCTCCAGTTTGACGACATTTAACATTACTCGTATGCCTTTGATGTTCTTGCCATTAGCTATTATGGCTGGTTTTGATTCTTATCTTGCTCTCCAACGTATCCAAGATTTATTATCAGCCGATGAAGCTGACATGTATCTACAGTACAATGAAGCGCAGGAAGATGCCATTATCGTTCAAAATGGTTCTTTTATATGGGAGAAAGAAGACGATGCAAATGATCCTACTTCTTCGTCTCCTGACAAATACGATACACAAGAGAAGCAAGAAAAGGATAGCACTAGTGAGGAGACCAATGCTCTTACTCCTTCAGAAACTACCAATGCCCATGCTGCTAGTGTTCATGAACTGCCTGCTCCAGGTGTGGTGGAACCGATTGATCTTGTCCCGAATGACATTATCGAAGATGATTCTGAGTCTGAAGTCGAGCAGTTCACAGGATTCAAGGATCTTAATCTTTCTGTTGGGAACGGAGAATTTGTCATTGTCACTGGTACTATTGGATCGGGCAAATCGTCTTTGCTCTCGGCTATTGCAGGTGGCATGAAGATACTCGGTGGATCTGTTTCATTGAATGGAGAGCTTGTGTTTTGTGGTCAGCAATGGGTTCAAAATGCTACCGTTAAAGAAAATATTACATTTGGTAAACCGTTTGATGAAGATTGGTATAAACAAGTCATTTTCGCTTGTTCCCTTGATAGAGATTTAGAAATCTTGCCTGCCGGAGACGAGACTGAAGTTGGTGAGCGAGGTATTACCATTTCCGGAGGACAAAAGGCTAGAATCAACCTTGCTAGGGCGGTCTATTGGAATGCAGACGTTATTCTATTGGACGACGTTCTTAGTGCTGTTGATGCTCATGTTGGTAGACACATTATTGACAACTGTATTTGTGGATTACTAAAAAACAAGACAAGAATGCTTGCCACACATCAATTGTCCATGTTACAGTATGCTGATCGAGTAATTTTCCTCGATAATTCTGGTAAAACATATACTGGAAGTGTTGAAGAGTTGAAAGAAACTGTTCCTGAATTTAATAATCTTCTCACTTATGGGCATCAGTCTGATTCTGATGAGGAAAAGGCCGAAGAAGAAGAACAAGAGGCCGAGGAGCAGGAAATCGAAGAAATCAAGAGAATCGCTTCTAAAAACCCCAAAGCTCTCAGCGAAACTGATAAAAAGAAATTGGGTACCTTAATGCAGGCTGAAGATAAAGCGTCGGATTCAGTTCCACTGAAGACCTATTTGGCCTTATTCAAATTGGGCGGAGGTTTCATTTCTTACGGCATTTTGCCGCTACTGCTTGCTGCTATGGTTCTAAGTTCGTTCTGTCAACTATTCACTAATACTTGGCTATCGTTTTGGACCGAAGGTAAATTCAAAGGTAGAACTGAAGGGTTCTATATTGGAATCTTCGTCATGTTTGGTATTCTAAGTGCCGTCTTCTCATTCTTATTTTTTTACCTTGTTACCCATATTATCAACTTGGCTTCTTTGAAATTACATGTTCAAGGTGTGAACCGAGTTCTTCATGCTCCAATGTCATTCTTCGATACTTCACCTTTGGGTAGAATCCTTAACAGATTTACCAAGGATACTGATACGGTTGATAATGAAATGAGTGATCAGACTCGTCTTTTGCTCATGTCAATTTCTAGTGTTGGAGGTGCGTTTATTCTTGTTATTATCTACCTACCTTATTTTGCTATTGCATTAGTGGGTTTAATGTTTTTCTTCTTTGCGGCTTCCAAATTTTACAGAGCTTCTGCTCGAGAGATCAAACGTATGGAATCTTTAGGTCGATCGGTAATGTTCAGTCATTATGCCGAGTCTCTTAGTGGATGTTCAACAATCAAGTCTTACAGTAATCAGGAGAGGTTTATTAAGAAAAACGAAGAGTCCATTGATAAAATGAATGCTCCTTATTACCTTACTATTGCTAATCAACGTTGGTTGGCATTACGACTAGATTTGGTGGGTGCTGGTTTGACGTTTGTAACCACCATGCTATGTGTCACGGGCCAGTTTTCTATTAGTCCGTCGTCGGTTGGTTTGGTGCTTTCTTCGCTCTTGCAGACAATCAATATGATGTCCATGATAGTTCGTCAATTGGCATCTGTGGAAAATAATATGAACTCTGTGGAACGGGTCGTTCACTATGCTAATGAGTTGCCTCAAGAAGCATCGTTTCATATCGAGTCGACCAAGCCTGATGCTAGCTGGCCTGCTGAAGGCAGAATTGAATTTAAAAATATGACAATGGCATATCAGCCAGGCTTGCCCCCAGTCCTTAAAAATATTAATCTTTCAATCAAAGGTGGAGAGAAAATAGGTATTTGTGGTCGTACAGGTGCTGGTAAGAGTTCTATCATGGTGGCACTTTATAGACTTGCAGAGATGACTGGTGGCTCAGTTGAGATTGATGGATTGGATATCTCTACCTTGGGTCTCAATGAGCTTCGTATGAAGCTATCTATTATCCCACAAGATCCAGTTTTGTTCCAAGGTACTATCCGATCTAATATAGATCCATTTGGAACTTGTGATGACGTTGAATTATGGGATGCTCTAAGAAGATCATGGTTGATCGAAAGTAAAGACCTAGAAGCTCTTAAACAAGGTACTCTTAGTATTGATAAAGTGAAGTTCCATTTGGATACTCTTGTCGATGATGAAGGTACCAATTTCAGTTTAGGAGAGCGACAATTACTAGCGCTTGCTCGAGCTCTTGTTCGTAAGTCGCAGATTCTGATTCTAGATGAGGCCACTTCGTCTGTAGATTTCCAGACCGATCATCGCATCCAGACCACCATTGTCAATGAATTTAGCCATTGTACTATTCTTTGCATAGCACATCGTCTTAATACCATTCTGGCATACGATAGGATTCTCGTCCTTGACCAGGGAGAGGTAGCTGAATTCGATACTCCCACCACTTTAATCAACCAAGAGGGTAGCGCATTCCGATCCATGTGTGAACGATCAGGAATCACTGTAGATGATGTTTTAGAACAGCAGGCTACTAGAAAGAAAGAGAGTTTATAATTCTGTATGATATACAAATAACAATTAATTTTGCATCTACGTATTTATTCGCGCTCGTGTCGACACAAACAGAAAAGAGATATATGCATTTTCAATGTTTTAGCGCTCAACAGGCTCTACATTATCATGGATAAAGTTATATACGTCTTCCCAGTAGCCTTCCTGCATACAGGTATCGTTATGTGTTCCTTTTGGATACAATTTAAGCAGCTTTACAGTGGATGGGGATTTTTCAAACAGCTCTTTGATATGTTCTGGAGGAACAAGCTCATCCTGACCGCCAGAGAGAAATAACATGGGAATAGACGTTGGCAGAGTCTCAATTATTTGTTCTGAATACCATTTTTCGGTGCATAGGAAAGATAAAGGAGATAGAATCGGGAATAATATCGGAATGAGCTTGATGATGGACAGAAAAGTATTCTCCAGTACGATACCTTTGACAAGTAATGAGCTTTTGGCTAGAGAGGCCATATAAATAGAGACTGCACCACCTAAGCTGCGGCCGTAAAGAACCAAAGAACTATCTCGAATTTGAGGTCGATCACACAAATAATCGACTACTGCCTCACAGTCGATTTTGATTCCTTTTTCTGACGGCTGTCCAGTGGATTTGCCATATCCTCGATATGAGATCATTATTCTATAAATTTAACGTTAGCTGTGCTATAAAATCAGTTGTTATCAAGGTACTCACACATTATAGCGCATATCATTATAGAAAATATTCGCCAATGGAAGACTATGGCCCATATTTCCAGCGTTAGGTCCGAGCATGAGAACCGTCTTGGGAACATATGAAGGGTCTTTTTCGTCATGCTAAAAATTGTTAGTTCACCACCTCCATCTAGCTGCAAAAACAAAATTACACCTACCATCATCACAAATGTATGAACAGTCTCGCCATCAGAAGTTTCGATAGATACATCTTCATAAGGTATACCGTATAAATCTGGGGTATCAACGGTAATTCTACTATCAGTGGGAAAATTACTAGGATAAATAAGGCTTGTCTGAAACTTGTACACTCCTACTGCTACAATAGAGTACAGTACTGGAACTGCTGCACAGATCACTTTCAGGGGTTTACTCAGACTTGAGCCCATAGTCATGTTTGGATCTATAAGGAGCTTCACGGTTAGATAGAGTATCAATAAGGACGGTGGGGACGGGGTTAGGTTATTATCTTCATGTATTATCATGTCTATCAAGTCTGTCGGACCTCAGGTTTCTGAATGATTGAATAAACATTTTCAAACATGGTTCTTATATTAATATTATTAATGTAATTGATTTTCGATCAGGGGTAGATGAGACTCACCCCTCATTGCATTGCATGATGCATGTGGCATAATAAGCTAAGCAGGGTCCAGCTGGTACTGTATGCTGGCTAAGAAAAAAATGCTCAATTTTCTACGAGATATCATATCTCTTGAGCAGTTTTACATTCAGTCGATATTAGCCATGATTTTCTTTACCTGACCAGTTCATTCACGCTCATACGAAATCGTGCAATCTCTATTTGATCTTACCAGAGCCGTCATTTGAACGGCGGGCGTGGCTTGTCTTACCCGGCGTCTGAAAATAATCTCGAGTACATGTCAATAGCAGAGAGAGAAAAGTTGTGAACCATATATCAAAAATATATTATCTATCTAACTATAGATCTAGCATCCTATTGATTGCTTGATCTGTCTTTGTATCGAAAGATTCCAACATGACTGAACTAGAAACCAACAAAGTTGTCGACGAAGTTACCGAAAAGGTTAGTGACCTCAAGGTTGAAGAAGGCCCAGAAACCACCAAGGAATCGATTGTTGCCGACGCATCTGCCGATTCAACAGAAGAAAAAGACGTTGCACAAGACGACTCCGTCACCAATACAGTGTTCAAATCGATTGAAAATTTCGACGTCGTCCATCCTTTAACCCATCAATGGACCCTTTGGTATACCAAGCCACAAACAGGTAATGAAGAATGGCATAACCTCCTTAAAAAGGTTGTGACGGTTTCCACAGTCGAGGAATTCTGGGGAGCTTATAATTCTGTTCCCAAGGTATCTGATCTACCTATGAAGGCGGATTATTCATTTTTCAGTGAGGGAGTACGCCCAGAATGGGAAGACCCTCGCAACTCCAAAGGTGGAAAATGGATGTTCCAATACCGCACTGGGCGTCGATCTATATCAGTTGATGAGGCTTGGTTAAAGGTGTTGCTGGGTATGATTGGCGGAACTTTGGATAATGACGATGACAATAACGAGCAAATCAATGGTGCGTTTATTAGTATTCGTAAGGCAGGTATTAAAATCAATCTGTGGACAAAGAACACGAACCAGGATCTTGTCAGACCTGTTGGTTTACGATTCAAGACTCTGTTGGGCTTAGGAGAGCGTGAGGAAATCGAATTCACGGCACACGAAGCTGGTAAGGGCAGGTCCAAGGTTACTTTGTAAATGAAGAATGAAAGTGCATTATTTGAGATTTTTTTTCTCCTGTAGACAGTAGAGGTCAGGGCAGAGCCTATTGTACCTTTGTTGTAGCCGAGACAATGATAAGTTGTGCTATTTATTGCGTATATAATGGGTCGGTTAAATAAATAAGTAAAAGCAGAGCTGATGCTAGAAATAAATCCTTTAAATAATATCGCTCAATCATAAATCATAATGAATCAAATCTCAATCCTCTGTTATATAGGGTGTTGTATACATCTGTACAAGGTCGTGCTCATAGCTGATTTTGCATCTGTCCAGAAGCTCTATGGCCTTTGTTGGAAGAGGAAAAGTTGCGGGCGGAATGTCAAACGTTCCAAAAGGAGTGACTACCGGGAAAGTTTCAACCGTAGAATGATCGTGATCCGTTAACAGCTCACCATGTCCCAAAATCTCCAAACACTTTCGAATGACTCTTTCTTCAGAGAACGCAGGGCCCATTTCATAGCTGACTCGCTTCCAGCGAGAGTTCCAATCATTGTAGAGGACTTGTTCTAATCTATTCTCCTCATCTTCGGTGAGTGGTGCAAATCTACTTTTTAAGCTTCGAAGATATCTCATCTGTATTGCTTGCCAAGTATGACGACCATGAATAGTTTCTGCAATTTTCCGCCAAGGAAACTCCATGACCTCTTTTAAGTAGGCGATCAAAGAATCCTCTTCTGGTGTCCATCTATGACTATCAGCGTATTTAATCTTGTCAGTTTGCATAGTCGACATGCCTGGGAGGGATCCTGGGAGGGGACGAGCTCTCTTCAGCGGCCGACCGACTGTCATCGTTGTTGTCGTAACTGCAAACCTGGAAGGACTCTTGGAAGAAGAGGTATCACTATCTCCTGTATAGGATGTGTCTGCTTCACCTTTGTGACATTCACCTTGATGTTCACCTTCGTCATATTCTCCTTCGTCATGTTCACCAGGATGTTGACCATCGTGACCCTCACCTTCGCCATGACCTTCCTGACGCTCACCTTCCATTTCTTCTTTGTATCGATGCTCCCCTCGTCTCAAATCGTATATATCCAAGGACCACTGATTGTTAACAGAGCAAGAGTCTGGCTGTTCGATCTTAATTGAAGGTGGAGAAGAAAACAAACCTGGAGACTGTTTGTGACTTTTGTCCATGCTTCCAGAACTTGATGATGAAAGCATCAGTCTGCGTAGACGGAACTCAGAAGACGGATTGGAGCATTCGGATGTTGCCAGCATATCTGCAGTTGCAATAGCGGATCGAGGAGTATGGTCGTCAATATAATGATCTTGAGGGATCATATTCATATCCAAGCCAGCACGAGTTTCAAACAGCAAAGCCCCATTATCAGTCAAATCACTATTACTGGTATAGCCTGATAGTCTTAAATGGTCCGAATATAAAATATCCAGTGGACGAATCGTGGAATTGAATGTTGCGAATGGCGACGATGGTAGTTGCTCCTCTTCTTGTTTGATGGACGGCGGCGAGGATGATGCTGAGCTGTTGATCATGGCAGAGTCTCCAATGAAAGTAAAGTAAAATGACAGCAATGGTCACAATTAATAATTAATAATTTTTAAAACTACCAGGATCAGCTATGCACGTATATAAGCGCTAATAAGCGATATAGACCTAGCAATGACAGGGGTATAAAGACGTGCATGCGTGATCTGGCGTCAAAAGATAAGCCCCTGCATGAAAAGATAAGCACGCACACCTCTATTAGCAGAGTTGACACTTGTCAATTTGCTCTTATAAGTGCAATCTACTACACGACAGCTCAATGTATCCAGGCAGATAATTAATAAATATGCTTCATATAAATGATTTTATAGTACAACCCTTGCCATCCATCATCCCTGACTCGATACAATGGTTGCGTATATGGTGGGCTTGACAACACCAATATCGCCCTTGATAGTACCTAGCCCAATAGACCCAACCAGAGGCGTCTCGATCGTGTCATACATGGACGTAAACGTCTGTGAGAACGTGACAGCGTTGGTCTGCAGCGCGCCGTTTGGTAAAGTAATGGTTGTATACACAATCGTGGCTTGTGCCGGCGTCGTAATCGTCGCAGATGTTGGAAGAGGCACTGACGTTCTATCGATAGCAGCTTAAGACATGTGTTAGTGATCTGGCTGATGGATCGGAGTCGGTCTGGGTCTGGGTCTGGGTTTTGGTTGTGGGGCCGTTTATGCCTCCGGCGGCTGGGCTCCGCCCAGACCTGGTTGCTCCGCTTCGCGGAGGCAAGGGGAGTGATATCTGTGGTCCGTTGAGTAACTTACCGGTAGCCTGGCCAGCAAACAGCATAGCCATCAGTCCTAAGAAATTCAAGACCTGGGTCATTGTGGTTGTATAATGCGCGAGTTGGAGATAGAAATAGAAATAGAAATGAGTGACCAAGTGGTAACACAAACGGTAATGAAGTTGTTGGTACCGTCGGTGTCTATCAGCAAATGAAAGTAGTTGTCGTGAATATGAAAGTAGACCGTGATCTAATGTGTTTTGTAGTAAAAATAAAGACTAGAGAAAGTCGTTGCTGCTGCTACGTCGTTTTTGCATGAAGAATTTAACAGCTTTGACAAAAAAAAACCGATAACGCTGCTATCGATTACATGCTGTTAACGGGACGCAAACACAAGATTAGGCGGGTTCCAACCATCTTAGCATCATCTCGGTTATCAGTTCTATCGGGGTTTGGGCCTTCTGCCTTGAACCCATCTCGCATGACAGGAACAAATTGATAAAAATAGCTATTATTAGAGTGGAAATGAGTACCAAAGTAACGTGACCACTGATTAAAAATGTGGTAGCATTCACCTGTTTCCGAGGTCTGCTCAAAGCTCATGATTAAGACAGAATCACTTGCTACCTGAACCTCCGGACCCCGACTCGCTCGCGTGCTTATCGAATAGCGTTATCGCACTTTACATTACTAACAGGCGTGACGCCCTAACCCCAATCGCTCCTGATAGACATGTTATTGCCTAAACAGACCTAAGAATGGAATGAGATCCAGAGAGAGCCAGCCAACTCCAGGCGGCACATACGTGCAGAGCCGTGCGGTAAGATTGAAGCACCACGAGGGGTACTTTTATAGTGGTATTAGAGAGGGAGGAGGAGAAAAGGTAAATGTCATGTCAACAGTATCGCATTGATTCGTATTATTAATTGAGTTCTCATTGAGTTAGTTGGTCGCGTGAACAAAACGCCTACTTGTGATTTCGCTCCTGCGTGGTGGAAAGTGGTGGTTCCTGGATCGTCGTTACCGCTGTAGCTCTGAAAGAGTATATCCTGCGGCGGTATAAATATATAGTCAGACTCTTGATACTCAAATCCACGTGCTTTCATTGTCAACAGTCTAGAATTTTTTCTCTTTTTGGCCACCTGGATCCAAAAAGACAGCTTTGAGTGATCAATGTCTGACGCTGTGAGCGCAAGTGGAAGTGGTGGAGCAGCAGCTGGCGATGGCACGCCCCTTGGCCCTGCGACCAGTACAACCCCTACGGGAACTCCACAGTCTGGTGGTGGTGGTGGTGGAAGTGGCGCCAAACACTCGTCAAAACCAAAGGTCATGACACTTGGCACAGAATCGCAACCACCGTTGTCCCGTCCTCAGAGTCCTGCTCTTAGACCTCAATTGAGATGGCGAACGTCTGTTGGTGGTGGCGTACAAGGCTCATCAGCTAGCATTGGTGGTGCTGGACCAAGTGGTGGTCCGTCGTCGTCATTGCGGAAATATAAATACAGTGCAGAAGATGATGAAGAGGAATTGGAGGCCGATTTGGAAAGAGAGTATTATGAAGGATATTCCGATGGATTGAAGGAAAAAATTAGACGAGCTACCATCAAAGCAGAGCGAGAACAGCATTTACATCAGATGAGAGAACAGAGAGATCATCAGCCGCCGCCACAGAAGCTATCTCTGCCCCTGAATCCCGGTTCGGCCCTGGATGCCAGTGTGACCTCTGATGCTCCATCTGTTCAGAGTGGTGGTTCAACTACTGCTCTTGTTGGAACTCCTCGAATGGATCCGACTACCGATGAACGACTGCTCAGGCATCGCAAAAGTGAACTTATAGCTGATTTATTAGCCGATGACGAAGGTGGTGGTAACACCTACCAAGCAGCCAGAGAACTTCTTGGCGAAGACCCGCATAAATATTATCAACCCCATCATCGCATCCATAGTGTTCATCATCATCATTACAAGGACGATCATAGCATTCGTAGTATAAATGATCAGTCAATTGTTAGGCCTGATGTGGGTGATGGCAACAACACCGAGAATATCGAGGATCACGATCACGATCACGACCACGATCACGTCGTTGTTGTTGTTGGACACGACCATTCGGACAATGATGGACTCGATGATGGGGATGATGATGATGATGAGGGCAATGACGATAATGATGATGATGCTAGTATTGCCAGCAATGAAACTTTCACCCTTCGAGAACGTCAAGACGCTATTAACACCACTCATCCTTTTGGTATCCGTATTTGGAAGCCTGCTGTGTATAAAAAAGTTCGTTCTGTTCAACGGATTGCTGAGGGTGACTTGCACTCAACCCCCGGTAAAGACATTAGATGGACGATTTGGCTGGGAAATGTCTTGTGGACGCTATTATTTGGAACTGTTCTATTTATCGCCTGTGCCTTGGGGTCGGCTTTCTGTTTAGCTTTCTTTTGGAGTGACTCAGCTCAAGAATATGGCAAGGCTTTGTTTAAATTAGGTACTTATTTATGGTTTCCATTTGGTCATTATGTGGAATTAGCTCAGGACGAGAATTATCTCGATGAAGATGAAGGTGAGGGCCTTAGCATTGCTGATTATCAACGATGGCAGGCAGGAGACGCAGAATATGGAAGACTATTCTTCGGTCCTACTAGTGCTGGAAGAGATCATAGTAGTAATGTTACCGAAAGCGGTGTTGATGGTACTACCACCTCAGCTAGTCATACCACAGCTGATGAAACGGATGATGAAGAACATCCGCTGCTACGATCTCCCGGTTCAGGAGAGTTCCGACGGAAAAGACGTTTATTCGGTAGAGGACAATGGAATATTGGGCGAGTCCTATTTTACCTATGGTTTTATAGTGTGGTTTGCCCGATTCTTTATACAATATCAATTGTCTGTTGGTTGGGAGTTTTCTCGATTCCAATGGCAAGAGTGGCGACAATTCTGGTGCCTCATGTCAGAAGACATCCATTAGCATTATCATTCAAGCCTGCTTCATCGTTTTTCTCGGATGATAATGGACCAGATCGATCATCTAGTATTATTCTCTGTACCTATAGAGCATGGGGCTGGAATTATTACAAGTATACGATTGACGGTACAAACATCATCATTATCAATCTGATGTTGCCAGTGTTGTTTGTTATTTTTGACTACTTTGTTCTAAACAAGGCGTTACATTTCCAAAGTTTTGTTACGAATCCAGCAGTTGTCTTTAGTCTCAGTCTGGCGTCAATTATCCCGTTAGCATATTTTATTGGCCAGGCTGTAGCATCCATCTCTGCCCAGTCTTCAATGGGAATGGGTGCTGCTATTAATGCATTCTTTTCTACTGTTGTCGAAGTGTTTCTCTATTCTGTGGCTCTTTCTCAAGGTAAAGGCGATCTTGTAGAAGGAAGTATAGTTGGTAGCATTCTTGCAGGAGTTTTACTGTTACCTGGCACATCAATGTGTGCTGGTGCTATACGTAGGAAAACACAGAGATACAATCCCCGTTCTGCTGGAGTGAGTTCTACTATGCTTGTTTTTGCGGTTATTGGAGCCTTTGCCCCTACGGTGTTTTATCAGATTTATGGACCTTATGAGCTGAGATGTGTTCCTTGTGCCATTGAAATCGGTTATAGTGCTCCCACATGTCGCAAGTGTCGATTTGACCAGCTAGCATTAGTTGAAAACGACTTTTACCTTAATGTGATTCAACCGTTTAGCATTACCTGTGCGGTGTTATTATTTGTGTCGTATGTTATTGGATTGTGGTTTACTTTGCGTACGCATGCCGCTATGATTTGGGCTACCCCAACTGTTTCGGAGCAGCCTCCATTGTATCAGCAACATCTTCAGCATTTGGTTCCAAACTCCACTAGCGTCACACATCAGCCAGCACCTCCTCCGTTTTCAGGAACGATTACCACCACGCAGTCTTATACTTCTGGCAATGCTCTCAATCCGACCATATCAGCATCGTTACAAGGCTCTGTTCGTAAGCATCCAAAACATGTTACTCTGGCGACCCTACCACCACCACTACCACCACCACCAGGTGGTGGTGGTGGTACTGCTAGTACACCACCTCACCATCCTTTGGCAGCTCCTGTTGCTCCTGTGGCCATGGCCTTGAAGGAGGATGTGGCGCCAGATGCTGCTGCTCTTGGAGAAGGAGGTGGCCATGATGCTCCTAATTGGAGCAGACTGAAGAGTTCCATCATTCTTCTTGGTGCAACTCTTTTATATGCTATTATCGCCGAGATCTTGGTCGACACGGTTGACGTGGTTCTTAAAAACTTCTCCATCAGTGAGAAATTCTTGGGAATCACAGTGTTTGCTCTTGTGCCCAATACCACTGAATTTCTTAACGCCATCTCATTTGCCATTCATGGTAACATTGCCCTCAGTATGGAAATCGGGTCTGCATATGCTCTACAGGTATGTCTTCTTCAGATACCGGCCCTTGTGCTCTATTCTATCTATACTGAAAAGGGACTGGTAGGTCCGATTCATGAATATGTCTTTACGCTGGTGTTCCCTCGCTGGGATCTCTGGGTGGTCATTTTCTGTGTCTTTCTATTCTCTTACATATATGCCGAGGGTAAGAGTAACTACTTTAAAGGGTCTATCCTAATTCTCGCCTATTTGGTTGTAATGGCGGGGTTCTTTTTTTCCGATGTTGAAACTGGGCGTGATATCTTTGAAACCTATGGAACGTTCATTCTTCCCGAACTGAGCTCCATGGGTTCACAACCACCTGCTGCATTAAACATTCAAACGTAATTAATTTTTTCATCTACATTTATATATCTGTTTTTTATTTATTTCTATTTCATTTATTTCTATTTCATTTTCATTTAAAGCTCAAATGGTCCTCGTCCTGGATTGTTTTGTTGGCCCTGAATCTGACCCTGAATCTGACCCTTAAACAACATCCAGCTCAGTGACTCTCCTAAATGACTCGAGATATCTATCCGCACGCAGCTGATTCAGCACGGCTAGACTATATGCATGCCGCTTCAACTACCAATTGAGTGGTTCTGCTTCTAAACCCAAAAAGGATAGTGGGGCAATTATAGTTCGATATCTGCATCCATGATTAGAGTGACATGCTTACGTCAGTCGAGAGCTTAAACGCAGCTGATTCAGCACAACCACCAGACTCTACGGGCTACTCAACTAGGAGCTCCTCTCTGTTATCTAGCCTGAAACTGATGGTGGGGCAATTGATGCTTCAATATCAGTCGCTGTTACATAAGCGCGGTGAAAACCGACATGTTGTTGGCTTACATATTGCCCCACTATATGATCGGGTACCCGAACGGTGCAAGATTAGATAAGCTTCTCGCAATATGCCAAAATAGAGGGGCAGAATCATGTGATTGTATGTTTATACATGTGCCATCCTTTCCTATATAAAAGGAGGACAATTATCTAGAAAAATAATTATTATTATAATCGAATCAGTCAAAAATCAAATCATAAAATAAAGAATGTCTAAACCAGTTGTCGCTGTTGCAGGATTTAATGGTCTCCTAGGTAAACCAGTGGTCGATGCATTGACCAGTGATATCTTCAGGGACAAATACTCTCTTCCAATTAGAATTGTCACTAGAGATATCTCCAAGGCTCCTGCAGAGTACGCATCGTCTCCAGATGTCAAGTTCTATGAAGCCAAAGACCTGGACTCGTATGTTAAGGCATTTACTGGAGTTGATGCCCTCATTGATCTTCGTGCCCTTTTAGCATTAACTGATTTAACAATTATTGACGCTGCTAAGAAAGCCAATGTCAAAATATACGTCCCGTCTGAATTCGGTAGTGACTACCATCAAAGTGCTGAATTTGCGCCCGCTTTCGCGTTCAAATCTAACACTGGCGTGTATGCAAAGAAATTGGGACTCCAGATAGTTTTGATCCATACTGGGTTCTTCTTAGATACCGCTTTCTCGTATGGTGAATACAATCTTTTCTACGACCCTGTTAAAAAGACTACAGATTATGTCGGTGATGGTTCTCAATTTGTCACCTTGACTTCGCTCAAAAACATTGGTCAAACAGTGGCAAGTATTTTATCTCTTCCATTTTCAAAGATCCCGGAGAAGGTATATGTTGCTGGTGACATTATAACCTTCAAAGGGGCGTCGGAACTTTATTCAAAGATTACTGGAACTACCTTTGTACACAAACCCAACACTGTTGAGAATATTGTTAATCTTGCTCGAGAACACGTGAAGAATGGCACTATTATTGCCGGAGGTCTCGATATCATTCGTGCTATTTCCGTAACTACCAAAGCCGACGATTTCACTGAAACTTCAAATAACGATTTGGTCAATCCGGGTTTGTTTAAATGGGAGACTGCTGCTGAGCTTGCCCCCCAGCTCGTGGCTAATAAGAAATAAGCTGATTCTATATATGTAATATAGTACTATTATTACCCGAGACATATTAAGTTATAACAGATATGGCACATAAACTTTACGGTCTTTAGGGTAGTCTGGGAACTCCTTTTTATAACGTCGGTGCTTTTTGACTGCCCACACCCACATTTGACCAGTGGCCACGAAAAAGAATAACCCTGCAGACCAGTTCTGAGTAAGAAGAACAATAGCAAACCAGGACACACTTTCAAAAAAGTAGTTGGGGCATGATACAAGGTCGAACCCAAATCCATACGGAATACGACGCTCCGTGGTTCCCGTGGTTCGCAGGTTAGATAGAATGACATGAGTTTGGAAATTGGCTAATTCTGCAAACATCCAAACGAATGAGATGATCAGACAGGAAAGATCATTGATTTTGAAGAGCGATTGACTACTGAACAAGAATTTGGACAGCCCACTTGCGTCAGCTCCATTGGCATATGAACTAGGAGCATAGGTGAAATAGGCCAATAGGAACCCGGACAGAATCCAATAATGACCGGAATTCTTAAATACATTTGAGAATGGCATAGTGGCAAGAGAAAACTTGTGTACAAAGACAGTTTCAAATTCACGTTTTAGGAAATGTAGCATTACAAACCCATAAACAAGAGCCTGTTCTCGAGAATGCTCGAATTCAAAGCCATAGATCGACGATTGGCCAAAGTAAAAGAAAGGATGGATCAATAGAGGCCCTAGGTATTCAATAACGAACACCGTTCTCCAAGCAATTTGCAAGCCAAGATCTTTAACATTGATAGTAATAGAATCTTCGGTACCGAAGTAGTCACCAATGCTTTCAGAGGGACTAAGTACTATGTCGGATTTCTTTTTGGTGGTTGCTGGTTCAGCCGGTTTGCCATCAACTGAAGGAATCGTCAGTCTAAGCCGGCTGGTAGAGAGTCCAGTGGCTTTGGATAACAGCTCAGCTATCTCTTTTATGGAAGTGGCTGCATTCAAATCCAATTCTTCTGGAATTCTTGGAATTCGTTTCCCACGTGATTTGAGCAGTACTTTGACCATTTTGTATAATTGGATGGGATATGAAATAGTAAGCAGCAGGCAAGCTAAAATGTCTCTAATTCTGATTGTGAACTTAAATACCACACCCACCACAGCCTCTAGAGAACGAGCCCTTACCCTGGAATATCTGGGCTGAAGGGAAAGGGGCTCATGCTTCGGCGTAGGCCACCTTGGCAAGCTTTGGCTTGGCGAGTTTCATTGCTCATTCCAATCAGTAGCTAAAATTTAGAAAATCACGCCAATCTGATCCGAGAATTACAAAATGCGTCCACATAAGCCAACCTACCCATCCAGATTCAGGGGCTATAGATAGATATATACCGTACGGCTTATATAGATGCGAGTTTTTGAATGTGGAGATCAGGTACCACCTGCATTGGGCGGTGGTGGTGCCATGGCTTAATTAAGGCCTCTCTCCTGGTTTTCCAACTCAGACCAGCCAGAAACATAGATTCACAGTGTAAAAAAAAGGGTTTCTTTTGAGCTAACTTTGTTGTGGTTTGCTATTTAAGTACTAGCCTGACTGTTAGTGTTGTCAACCGTAAAAATCTTGTTGGTGAATGGCGTGTGTTGTTATTATTAACATACCACTGGATCAACTCGAGCCACCACCGGATATACAATAAAATATATATATAGTGGTGCGAATAATGTATGGAACGGTAAATCGAGTCAACGCCCAGAATGCAAAGGCAAATCTGTCTGATTCCTATACAAAGCTGTTGCGAGAAATAACGTCTTCGACTGGCGCGGGCGCTGGCGCTGGTACTGGCACTGGTACTTCCAATTCGTCAACTGCTAGTTCCTTCACTATAGGTAACTATGCCATTTCTCGTCTTATTGGCACCGGCAGCTTTGGCAAAGTATATCTGGCAGTGCACAAATTCACAAGAACCAAGGTCGTTCTCAAGTCGTCTCCTAAGGATCAGCCTAACCTTGTGCGGGAAATTCATCATCATCGTCAATTCAAACATCCTCATATTGCAAGACTGTACGAAATCATTGTCACTGAAACTCTGGTGTGGATGGTACTTGAATATTGCCCAGGTGAAGAACTTTACACATACTTGATTAATAACCATGGTCAATTAAAGAATGAAGAGATTAGAAAAATCTTCTCTGAACTGTGTGGTGCAGTAGCATACACTCATTCTAAACACTGTGCTCATCGGGACCTCAAACTCGAAAATACTCTGCTGGACAAACGCCACAATGTCAAACTATGTGACTTCGGCTTTACCAGAGAATATGAAAACAGCAGAACCATGCTGGAAACTGTGTGTGGTACCAGTTGTTATATGGCCCCTGAAATGCTCATGGGTAAGAAGTATTCTGGTGAAGCCGTAGACGTCTGGTCTCTAGGTGTTATTCTTTATACTCTGTTATACGGAGAAATGCCTTTTGAAGAGGATAATGACGTTGATACACGAATGACGATAATCAAAGACGAACCACGTTATGAAGTCATCTCTGGTGGCAATGGTAGTAGAATCATTCCCGATGATGCCAGGCAGCTGTCCCAGCAGCTATTATCGAAAGATCCAAAATCAAGGCCTTCTTTAAATGAAATATTGAACCATCCATATCTTGGTGATTTGGGACTTATTCAACGGAACATTCTTGATACTGTGGAACCAAAACCATTCTCTACAAAATCTGAGAAAAAGATTTTACGAAGTTTAAAATCTGCTAATGTCGATCTAGGTCTTTTAGCAGATTCTGTACTCTCTCAAAGCTGTGATTCACTAGCAGGGTTTTGGGCATTGTCTGTAGAGCGACAAGTCAAAATCGATTCCAAAAAACATAGAAGGTCAAGCATAGCAATCAAACTGAAACGGGATGATAGAGATAGAAGTGTAGATCGAGGACCTATTACTGGTAGAAACGATTCTCAAACCATGTCTAATAGCCTTAGTAATAGTAATTCTGCTGCTACTACAACTATTCCAAATGGCCGTTTCAAATCTCCGGGCATTCCTAATTCACCTCGTTCTCCTCTTGGCAGATTTACGACCTCGTCCATTAGATCCTCAAGCGAGCCAGAACGAACTATACAGAGTAATAGAGATAATGACACGAGTAGCATTGATAACAATAACAGCACCGTGGACGACATTGACCATAATATTGATAACGATGAGGACAATGCTGACCACAACACCCTTAGGGTACCCGGAAATACCATTTCTAAGGCTTCTCCTGTACCTTCTGAACAAGCTGCTTTATCAGGGCTGACACTATCCAACTCATCTGTTGATAAGGGCGACGATGAAAGCATGGTAAGTCGTTCTTCCGTTCTGGAGCGGACCAGAAGTAAAGCGTCTTCAACCACAAGGGATATAAAGGCATCCCTAAAATCCACCATGATGAAACTGATTTTTGCAGGTAACATCAAACGCCGTCAGAGATATACAAAGCCGAATGGAAGCACACCTGGCACCACGTCCAGCGCAATTTCATCTTCAGAATTGATGACCACATCTCAGCCAGTTATACATGGCTTGGATATTCGCGACGAATCAGGCGGTGATATTGCTGCACATCCCGCGTCTAATGCTGATAATGATCCCATGATGGCTGATAATGTTATTACCAATGGTGATAATAATCTTGAAACTAAAGATACTGCTGCGATGAACTCTGATCCGGTGCATAATCTTAGCTTCAGTTCCGGATTGAACGACACGGTTAGCAGTGCAAACACTACCGGCTCTCTTTCGACTCGTAGGGCCTCAAGTAGAGCCCGCCCAATTTCTCAGATCTCGCAGCTTTCACAAATCTCAGCGTTTTCTCAGATATCACAGTATTCTATGAATTCTCAAGTTTCATCTGTTCCATCGCAGTTATCCCAGGAAAAAATCAATCAGGCGTTCACCGATAGTCAGAGAGCGAGTAGTAGTAGTAAGAATACTCGACCCAGCTATGCTCGCAGGTCAACCTCGTCATCGATCTCATCACTAATATCAAGACATCGTAAGACCCACTCCAAGGCATCTAGTACATCCAGTGCGTCTCTCAACTCGGCGCCTAATAGCCCGAGACGAGTATCATCGCCTGCCCCTGGATCACATTCACCATTCCCAAGAACCAATAATCGAGGACGTTTTCATGAACATACAGTGTTCCCAACTACTCTTAAAGCAGGTGATGGTAATAACAATAATACACGAATTAGACTTCGTCGCAAATCTCCATTCGCAGGTATCTCATATGGCCGTCGTCCTTCAACTTCCAGTAGTCGCAAACCACCATCTACTACTACAGCAAGAGTCATTGAAGAACGGGAAGAAGATGTTTATGAGGATATTGACGACGAAGTAACGAAGTAACGAAGTAACAATTTAAACAATCAATATTTGCATACATCATATAGACTAATAATAATAATAATAATAAGAGCATTAATAATAGGTCTTCACTAACCAAAGTTATATTGTCTATATTTTTTCTAGATATTAGCGATAATAATTGCAGGCTGCCCAGGAACTGCTTCCTGGACCTGCTTTACATTAGGAACGACAACTTGTTCGCCAGTAACAATATCTTTACCGGCGGTAGGATCATTCTCACTTATGGCAACGAGCTGGATTTCTTCTATCTTGGTTGCCTGAGGACTCTTTTTTAACAAAGCAATAGTGGTCTTAGCCGTATCGACCTCACTGAAAGTCAATTTACGATTGAAGACAGTATCTGGCGAGACCTTGTCAACGGTCAACTTAGTTTTGATAGTGTTGACAAACTGCATACCACGTTTAACGTCGCCGAGCTTTGCGATACTTTGTTTGAATTCAGGAGTCATATCTAGCGTCATATTCTGGAATGCGTCTTTGACTAGCTCGATATATTGGTCCTGCCACTTGGGGAATGCTAAAGAAATGTAAAGAGTCAGCTTCGAGGCCTTTTTAGGATCGAAATCAATACCCTTCTTTTTCTTTTTGAGTAGATTACCTTCAACTTCACGAGCGGATCTAGAAATATTGCGAATGTAACCCAGGGCATCGCTGATCGATTGGTCAACTGGACGATCAACTTCAGGGAAGAGCTGATTCTGTACAGTCTCCTTGTGTCCTAAAATTTCACGCCAAACATATTCACTAAAGTGAGGAGCAATGGGAGAAAGAAGAAGTGCCTGGACCTCAATGTATCTACGAACCAAGTCTCTGTGCATACCAGCACCAATAGAAGTGGTAGACTCACGGTAATAATCACGAGCACTCTGGAAATCAAACAAGCCAGATTTAAGGGCTCCCTTGTATAGAGCATTCTCGTAGTTATATTTGGTGAGGGTGATAAGTTCATTTACTTCATTAGCAAATGCCAGATCGAAAAAGTTATACTCCTCGGCAGGGCTAGTACGGAAATCCGACTCATTCTTAATAACATCCTCCATCCATTCTTTTAGGTTGAACAGACGCAAAATAGCAGCATTTGCGTTGCTTTCATCGAAGTTGGCATCCTCAAAAGAGTCACCAGCATCAGCAAGAGCAATTCTAGCAGCATCGGCGCCAAATTTGTTGACAATCTGTTCCAGAGTCATAAAATTTCCAGTAGATTTGGACATCTTCTCATTGTTAAGCATCAAATGGCCATTGGCACGAATACCACGAGGCCAGAGACTTTCAGGGAAAATTGCAGTATGAACATAGATGAAGAAAGTTAAATGATTAGGAATAAGATCCTTTCCAGACACTCGAACATCTAAAGGATAAAAGTATTGGAATTCATGGCGCATTTTCAGAAGCTTCTCTTTTGAAATAGAAGTATTAAGCTTCTCGATATCCTTATCATTAGGACTAGTGAAGATGTAATCCCACACTTCATCAGTCATCTCTTCTACCTTGATATTCAGAGCACCAGGCTCTCTACCATAAAAGTCTTTATGAAGGAAGTGCGCAACTGTGTAATAAGCCATATAGATAGTAGAATCAGATAAAGATTCCACCAGGTATTGCGGATCCCATGGAATCTTAGTACCCAGACCATAAGATCTTGACAAGGCCCAGTTCTTTAGCCAACCAAGGACTTTTTCGAAACCATGCTTGGTCTCAGAGTTATAAGTGTTCATTTGAGACAAGCATTTCTCTGCCTTTGCTCTCCAAGAATCCTCACCATAATCCGTGAACCATTGATCTTGAAGAGCAACAACACATTCATCTCCACTTCGAGAGATTACTAAGCCCTCTGGTTCGTTATAGACGAATGCCTCGTTTGAAGCAATTAAATCAGCTTTGACCTTTGGCTTAGCATCCTCAACCTTTTCGCCTTTGTAATCACCAATGACCATAACACCTTGATAAAATCCTTCTTTATAAGCAAGTTCCTTTGCTTTAGCAAGCAACTCCTTGTCTTTAGGAGATCTGATTTTAAGCTCTTCTACAAGGCGTTTAGCAGTGAGATCACCATAAGTAGGGGTTTGAATAATGGAAACTGGTTCAAAAGATGCCCATTCCTTTTCAATTTTATAGTATTCAGGTTTGTTCTGTAGATCAACAGAAGTGATGTAATCATCAGGAGAATCACTGGGAACAGAGGTAACAACACCTGTACCTTTGTTTGCCAAAACAGTTTCCATAGGAAGAACACGAAGTTCAGGGTACACAGAAAGGGGAGCCTTGATTTTAGCACCAATAATTGCCGAGCCTGAAATTTGAGCCACTGGTTTATAATAACCCTTTTCAGGGGTTAAACCTTGGAAAGACATGTTTTTGAACGCACGCTCAGTACAAACATAATATTCGTTATTACCAGCGTCAAAGATACCATAAGTAATCTTTGGACTTACGAAACAACACGTTTGTCCATACATGGTCTCAGGACGTAAAGTAGCGGCAACAAGGTAAACGTTTTTGCCGTTGAAATCAAAAGACTGCTCTTTAAGAACATTTTGTGCCTCTTGGGGCCATTCAGTGACGGCGATCTTAATACCAGTATACTCTTGGGGATTAACTGCTTCACCGGTCTGTCTATCATGATCCATACAAGGCTGACCATCTTTGGCCGAGTAAATGGTATAACGCTTACCGAACTTGATCTTTCCTGCCTCTTTCAATCTGTTCATGTTCCAGCGAATAAATGCATCATAATAGGGATTAGCATCAGTAGTAACAAAAGAACGACGCCAATCGATTCTGGCACCGAAGTTGTTACAGTCTCTTTGACAGAGAGGAGGGAAGTATTCGACCCAATAATATGGATCAGCAAAATTCTTGACTTGATCACGAGGAATACCTAGCTGCAGCATAATTTCATACTGATACTTGGATCTGCCCTGTTTAGCGACTGCCTTGGACTTTTTAGCAACAAACTTAGAAGGGTCTGTTTTAGCTGTATTGGCCTTTATATTGGCAGCTTCTTCAGCAGCAGCATCGGCAATTGCTTCCTCTTCGGCAGATGGAACATTGCTAAAGTCTTCGCCAAATTGTTCGATTTCACGAGTCAACTTATCAGCACAGGCTTTTATAGGCATACCAGTACAATGGAAACCGAGAGGAAACAAAGCGCGTTTGCCTAACATTCTCTCATATCCAGTAGCAAACTCGACCTTTGAAAGAGTAAAACAGTGACCAGCATGAAGAACACCATTCATATAAGGATAAGCCATAGTCGCAAAAAACTTTGGATATTTTGCATGCAGTTGGTCAATATTTAGCGAAGCATCTTCACCAGTAGGAGCATCGATTTCAAACACCTTTTCTTCAGCCCAAGCCTTTTGATATTTCTTTTCAATTTCAATTAGAGTATCACGTCTAGCCGTCTAAAAGGAATATATGTTAGTTCAAGCAAGTTCCTCTTTGAAACCACTTTAACAAACTACCTACATTCTCCATTTTGAGAGTTTTGGCCTCTGGGACCTTTGGGTCCGCCCCTTTCACAGACGACATTGTTGAATCTTTTGTTCCCGGTGGATGTACAATCAACAATCTGATCTTGAAAAATTGGTGGTATTTCTGAGTCAATAGCTATGAAAAATGGGGTTAGGGACCGTCCCAGGAAGCAATAGCGCCGTGTATGCATTTTCCCAATATAGCATTGCCAGGGGAAACACATCCCATCGGGTCAGTTGTTACTATCTGGAAAGATATGGAGGAAAGGATCTATATATTTAATAGTACTATCTATGAACGATCAAAAAGCCCATCATCATCTGATTCGACCCCTTCTCCTTCAGAAACTTCCCATTGCGAGCCCGACTGATCATCCGATTCGCCATTATCGTCAGACGACGAGAGAACTGCTTCTGATTCATGAAGGGCATCCGAATCTGACTCTCCGTCTCGCAAACTTTCCATAGTGAGGTTCTGGAGAAGCTCATTTTTGGACTGCGTTCCTTGGCGCACTTCATATTGACCTTCGACATTGCACGACATGAGTTTGGCTCGAGATCGGATAATGCTTCCTTTGCCGATTACACAATTTTCTAATACAACCTCATCTTCTATCGTAACACCATCAAGAATGACACAGCCTGTTATACGACATTTTTTGCCAATTTTGCAATCATGGCCCACGGCAGTTCGTTTGATGCTAGTTCTTTCGGCGACCTGGGTGTTTTTGCCAATGATAGAATCTGCGCCAATTGTAGCTTGACCCTTGACAGCCGGCTGGTTATGCTGAGGTCCTAACCTTTTGGCCTGTAGTCTCATGATATATCTATTTGCTTCCAGATAAGCCGATACTGTATTAGCGCGAACAAACGTCGTGGTATCTGATGATGATTCATGAGTAGATGGAACGATGTTCATAGCAACTGTTTCAAAAGGCTGTCGATGGCGCCATGAGCGGCGGGCAATATCTCGAACTATGCGATCGATATTCTTGTTTTGGGAATTGATTTTAGTGGTAACAATGGTGTTTTCGTCGTTATTATCTTCGCTTTTGCCAGCCGACAATATCGCCAATGTCCTGTATGAGCAGAAAAAAATCGATGCCCTTAATATCTTTCCGGAAACAACGCTATATGGAAAACGCCATAGCATGCTCATTCTAACCTCTAACGCTTTTTTTCCCAAGATCTCGTCTTTTGTATAGATATCCAATAATACAGGATCAGAATGCTTATTATCTGGTGTATGCACGATATAGTCGGCCACTAGTGAGTTCTTATCAATAGCGTCAAGATTATTTCTGTAATAAATGCCGGAAATAATTGTTTTCCCACCGCCCTGATTATTACGATGCACATTTATTAACTGACCCGGTTCAACATCGGTAATGAAATCACATGGCAGAATAACAAAATCTGTAGTAATTTGATCTGCTAATTGATGAAGAACCTCGCCGGAATATTTCGCATCTTCCACAGCCACTACTTGTATATGATTCGCAGTATGGTTGATGGTAACATAGCTTTTAAGCTCTTCATAGTATCTTGGCGATACAGCAAGAGTGATTTCTAGTTGACTGGTTAGGCTTGGACTCCATGTTCTTCCCTTCTTCCATCTGCTTACTATTAAATTGGGCTCGTTCACACCATGAAAGTGGGTATGAGATCATTGGTTTATTGGCAATTGGCAGTAAAGCTTTGCACGTTCCTGATGAGCGGACCGCTGAAAACGGGCTCAGGTTACGGCCATCTCCACATAGAATGATAGCATGGAACTCCATTCTTGTTGCTTGATATATATATATATATATATATCTATTACTCACTGTGAAGCTGCTGAATCTGATTCAATTTTCATATCAGCACGGGTAAGGGCATCTGTACCATCATCATCAGCATTAGCATTTATTCACTTCTTAGCCAGAAAAGGTTGTGTGTTTTTGACTAGCCAGCCGCTTGCGAACCTGTGTGCGGCTGGTCAACCCCCTTCAACTTAAGTTGGCTAACGCTCTCTCATCAGTCTCTGTCAGCACCACCTTTCACCACCACCAACTTCTACACGGAGAAGTACAACAATTACACTCCCCTGTGTGTGTCTCCTTGCCATTCACTATCTAAAAACAAGCCGTTTCATTGTGCTAGTCGCTGCTATTTACTTGGAATTGAGGTCAATCAATCGGTGTTGCCACCACCATCCACCATCATGTCTGAAGAACGAGATCCTTTATTAGCTGCTCTCGAACAGGAAACTGGCCAGAACGAATCTGCTATCACCGAGGTCGATGCTGCTCGTGAAAAGGCGTTGGAAGATTTCAAGAAGAAGCTCAAAGATCACCGACAATGGGACGCTAAATTAAAAGAGCTTCGAATCAACATTCGTGGTCTTGAAAAACAGTTTGACAAAACCGAAGATGTAAGTACCCTTTTTTTTGAATTTCTAGTATACCAAGCTTGTACTAACTTGTCAGGATATCAAAGCACTTCAAAGTGTTGGCCAAATTATAGGCGAGGTTTTGAAACAATTGGATGACGAACGATTTATTGTAAAAGCATCAAATGGCCCTAGATATATTGTTGGTTGTAGAAACAGTATCAAAAAGGAATCATTGAAACAGGGTGTACGTGTGGCTCTAGATATGACTACTTTGACGATTATGAGAGTATTACCTCGAGAAGTGGATCCATTAGTTTATAATATGACGACTTTCGAGCCGGGAAGTTTAACTTTTGGAGGAATCGGTGGATTGAACGAACAGGTCCGTGAATTACGTGAAGTCATTGAATTGCCTTTAAAGAACCCAGAATTATTCATTCGTGTAGGTATTAAACCTCCTAAAGGTGTATTGCTATATGGCCCTCCAGGAACGGGAAAAACTCTATTGGCCAAGGCAGTTGCAGCTACTATAGGAGCTAATTTCATTTTTTCACCCGCTTCAGCTATTGTTGACAAATATATTGGAGAGTCGGCGAGGCTTATTCGTGAAATGTTTGGTTATGCCAAAGAACATGAACCATGTATTATTTTCATGGACGAAGTCGATGCTATTGGAGGAAGGCGTTTCAGTGAAGGTACTTCAGCAGATCGAGAAATCCAGCGTACCCTGATGGAACTTCTTAATCAAATGGATGGGTTCGATTACCTTGGAAAGACCAAGATCATCATGGCAACCAATCGTCCTGACACTCTTGATCCAGCTTTACTTCGTGCTGGTCGTCTTGATAGAAAAATCGAGATTCCGTTACCAAATGAGGTTGGCAGACTAGAAATCTTCAAGATCCATACACAAAATGTTAGCAAGCAAGGAGAGTTTGACTACGAAGCGGTAGTTAAGATGAGCGATGGATTCAATGGGGCTGATATTCGGAATGTCGTGACTGAAGCAGGTTTTTTTGCCATTCGTGATGATAGAGATTATATTGTTCAGAATGATCTTATGAAAGCTGTTCGTAAAGTGGCCGAAGCAAAGAAACTTGAAGGTAAACTTGATTATGAAAAGTTGTAGTTGTAAACATTTCTTTAATGTATTAGTCTCGTTTATGAAGCCACAAAACTATGTCTAGAGTTTATTAATAAATATAAATACTATATGGTAGAGCTTATTTTGAGCTCTGTAAAAACTCCTCGAGATGACTTAGAAAATGGTCTCGTATCTGTAGACAATTGGATCGTGATGGACTGTCGTTTGCAACTGACAAAGAAATCGAAAGCGGGCCATTTGCGATGCTGACACAACTCATTATGTAAGGAGCGCCCAGAGAAGAGCACGCCTGTGCAAACACCATTCTTTCAAAAGCAAAGTCGCCGTCTTTGCGATCGTCTACCCCTGGTACACTTCCTAAATTAGAGATTTCAGCAAAAGAGCGTCTCCCTTTTGCAACGCTATCGAGTAGAAATTTTCTAATATCAATGTATTTGAGCATTCCGATAGGATAAACGGGAGACTTGTCAATCAGGCTCTTCCTTAATCCAGACGTGAATTTCTCTGCAATCGCTTCGGTAGAGTTATTCTTAACATCCAACTGAAGATTGATAGAATGGTCATATGAAGAGACATAGTTGCCAAGGGAGCTTTTGGTGGGATCTGAGAAATAGCGACGCAAGTCAATAGGACAAGTGTAAATCAAATCTCGATCAGTGGATTTATCTGATGTTGATGATACATAATCGTTGAGCGACTTCATATGTATGGCTGCCAAAGCACCAGTTAGGGAAATACCCAGTTTGCGGGCCGTCGTAAGCAGTTTGTTGAGTTTAGAAGGCGAAAGATCAAATAACATTGTCTGCGATTTGTATGGTAATGAGCTATCTGGAAGTGACCACATCTGTACGTCAGTTTTCGGTGAAAACAGATTCTTAGTTACCAGTTCGTGCAATATCGTTTTAGCTAAGAACGCCCAAGATGGACGAATATCCATTTTCTGTTCCACAGCTTCAGGAAGTACCGCAGCTGGTTCAACAGTCTGTATACTTTGAGTAATGGTCGTAGTTTTATCGGCCTTCAATGGTGAACTGTTCAATGCATCTACTAGCTTTGAATGGAATGATGACCCCGAGTTTCCGTCAAAGACTCCGTGGTCAAACGCCCACACCAACTGTTGACAGTCTTTTCCTATGACATATAACCGCCAAGCTGGGCGCAATACATCATCGTAGCAAGTTGATGAATTCTCCCATTCATGATTGAAAACCTTCATATTAAGGAACGTTTCCAGGTCAGATTCGTCAGGTAGAAACTCGACAATCAGATCCAGATCAATGCTAGAAACTTGTCTCAGGACAGGGTCTGGTCTTGACTTGTCAGCAGATATATTGAATATGTTCACCGACAGTAAAATGTTTTCTTTAATAACCTGTAGCAGAGCAGGGTATAACTGATTTTTAGACATTGGTTGGTTATAAGTGGCCGCCACCACGACCATTGGCATCATGCCTAGGACATGTCTATAAGCAGAATACTTTTCGAGGTTTCCTAGTATTTGCTAGTTAGTAACAATGCCACCAGGCCAGCACACCAACGGGGTACTTACCGACTTCGCGTTCCATTGTACCGTTATTGTATGTTAGAAATATGAATAAGTTCGGAGAGTTAGCTAAAGCCTGGAAGATAACATCTGCGGCTATCTCCTATGAGTTGTGTGCGTGCTAAGAGAATCAACAGATCGTGGATATTAACTAGCACGCATGTTAGATCTTCAGTTCATGCTTAGTTTTGATATAAGTTTTACTTAAGTTTGACGATTATCATGTTTGTGGTGCACCACAAACATACAGTTCATCTACGCAGAAAGCCGTCAAACTGTTATTTCATATACAATTTACTTATGCGATAGTACTTAATATGAGCGGCCAAACCGCTTTTCAAATTCCATATCCAGGTGGACCTTGAGCTTTTTGAAAGCTCTACCAAAATCCTCCTGACACCAACAGCAAACAAGACTTTTCGTATTAACCACGTGAGACATTTGGGCTATTTTGGCTCTCCGATCTGGCACAGTAGTCGCCTTTTCAAGCGAATTAAAGTCCATGAAAAATACGCTATTAAATGAGTTGTAGTGCTTTGCATTTTTCATTGTGTCCGAATACATGTCCTTGGAAATGATATGAATATGAAGATTATTCATAGAAGGTACTGCATGGGCGCCGACCTTGATATACTCATCAATTGTCAGAGGATCCAATTCGTCAATGCTTTTGATGTCTTCCTTTCTCTTGTGCACTATCTCCATGAACTCTAAGTAAGCTCGCTTACGAAACCGCTCCACCATAGGCAACATCAAGTTATACACCTTTAGGTCATGTAGAGCCACTAATGGATGCATCGCACTGATTTTCTTATCCCTCGGCATTAACAGCCAATGTACCTTTGCTTTGGGATACAAATCTCGGACTACAACGAAGTCCTCATCATAAAATATAACACTCTTATGATTCTCTGGATGGTCAATATATTTTTGCAGAAAGAACCTGAACTAGTCGACCATTAGTATGTAATATCTCCCCCACCTGGATCAGAGAGCAGTTAATATAATACTTGCCCGCTCGTTGTCTCTTGCCATGGTATTATTAAACCTTAATTATGTCCAAATGTAGGACTTAATCTCGCAGTAATTATCACTTTGTATCTTGATCATGTCTGAGTATATATATAAAATACGTCTTATACGTTTCGTAACAGTTTGAAATAACATATCATCCATCTCAATATTCCAATGGGCCCCTACCCTGCGCTACCTGGGCTGGTCTGCCCTACCCTAATTATTCACCGCGTCGAATCGACCCCAGGCGAGGTACGGCAGTGCCACGTAACATCACCATCGAAACTTATACACTTCCACGAAGAAATCCCACGATAGTACTAAGAATCCACAAAACTCTCTGGGACGCAGTCGGATCGGATAGTGATTAATTGGGCTTGGCTACAATTGTATATTTCTGCGGGACTGACGACGACGACGACGCGGGTACACAAGAAAAATGAGTGGTAAGTCATAAAAGATTCCAATCGCGATGCTCTAGCCGATCGAGGGGTCACTAACATGAAAAAAAGTTCGGTTTCTTGATTTGGTGAAACCTTTCACCCCTTTTCTGCCCGAAGTGGCAGCACCTGAAAGAAAGGTGCCATATCAGCAGAAGATCATGTGGACAGCAGTGACGCTGCTGATTTTCCTAGTCATGAGCGAGATTCCTCTATATGGAATTGTATCGTCAGATAGCAGTGATCCGCTATTATGGCTACGTATGATGTTGGCTAGTAATCGAGGCACGTTGATGGAGCTGGGTATCACGCCCATTGTGTCTTCGGGTATGGTGTTCCAATTGTTGGGTGGAACCCACTTGATTGAGGTCAATATGGAGGATAAGCACGATCGCGAGTTGTTCCAGACAGCTCAAAAGTTATTGGCCATTATCTTATCTCTTGGTCAAGCCACTGTATATGTTTTGACTGGCATGTACGGAGTGCCCTCGAGTTTAGGTACTGGAGTGTGTTTACTACTGATTCTTCAATTAGTATTTGCTGGATTAGTGGTTATTTTACTCGACGAATTGTTGCAAAAGGGTTATGGACTTGGAAGTGGTATTTCCTTGTTCATTGCAACCAATATCTGTGAACAGGTTCTTTGGAAGGCGTTTTCACCCAACACTGTGAATAGCGGCCGAGGCTACGAGTTTGAAGGAGCTGTTATCTCATTAGTTCATTTGCTTGTTACTAGAAAGGATAAGAAGAGAGCTCTTATTGAAGCCTTTTATCGCAGTGAACTTCCCAATATGTTCCAATTACTGACCACGGTGGCGGTGTTTTTGGTGGTTGTATATTTACAAGGGTTCCGAGTGGATATCCCTGTTAAGAGTACAAAGACAAGAGGTCCTTATGGAGCATATCCAATCCGTCTTTTCTACACTAGCAACTTGCCCATTATGCTTCAATCCACCTTGACCAGTAACATTTTCATCATTTCACAAATGATTTTCTCGCGTTATCCTGATTCTCTACTAAGTAAGATTATTGGTGTTTGGGAACCTCGTCCAGGTAGTGCTCAACTTTATGCAGTTTCGGGTCTTGCTTACTATATGCAACCACCATTTAGTTGGACTGAAGCTCTTTTAGACCCTATTAAGACGGTCATCTACGTGTCGTTTGTTCTAACGGCTTGTGCGGTTTTCTCGACGACCTGGATCGAGATTTCAGGCACCAGTCCACGTGATGTGGCCAAGCAATTCAAGGATCAAGGATTGGTCATTGCTGGGCGACGAGAAACATCTGTGTACAAGGAGCTGAAACGCATCATTCCCACTGCTGCGGCCCTTGGCGGAGCCACCATCGGCGCTCTGTCTGTGGTCTGTGATCTTCTCGGCACTCTGGGAAGCGGCACTGGTATTCTACTTGCTGTCACCACCATCTATGGTTATTTCGAGGCCGCAGCTAAAGAAGGTGCTATCAAGTTTTAAGCTCTGCACCCCAAAAAAACCACCACCCCGTACTACCATCTAAAAAATAAACATATACGCACTTTAACTCTGAGGCTTCGGCCGGGCGCTGCCCGGACCTGTGGCTCGCTGCGCTCGTGTATGAGTCCAGGCTGAGCCGGGGGGTAGACGTGTCGCGTTTTCCGCAGTCGGTCCCACATGCCCCCCCGTAAACTACGTAATTGACCAGAATTAACGTTTAACCAAACTTACATTCTAGGTAAGCAAGACATTTGATGGCTGGTTGGCTCCGAATACCCTGCCACAAAGAGAGAGAGCTCCCCTGCTATAAAGAATGAGATCCACAGTGTGGTTGTCGGTATTGATCCGGTCAAGGCGGATCTGGATCTTCAGACGTGCAATCTCAGCAGTACTCCTCATGTATGATAGAGTTTTACCGGATCTCGCAGTGACATAATTATATGTCGCGATCCTTGAAAATACCGATGACTGTTCTTAAGACTTGCACCAACCAGATAGTTTTATATGCCAACAAACCTCGCTAACCTCGTCCAACAGAGTTGTTGATTACTTGCGAATCTGAGTTCGCGGGCTATACGTGGATGACCAGAAACAGATCGATGCACACGACAAAAAGAAACCCCGGCATTCAGAGATAAAAAAGATAACAACAAAAGATAACCATAGGGTACCCCTGTCGCCGTCGAGGGAGAATTTAATAATCAACAGAATGAGGCAACTGATCTTTCGGATATGTAATGATAATAAACAGACGTATAGGAGAGTTCTTCAACACGTCAAAAAAAAGGGTTGTTCCTTTGTGGTCGGCTAAAGTTGCCGTAACAGTTCTCCGTTTCTACGGCTCGTTCTCGCCAGCAACGGAGCAGCCGTGCCTTGGTGAAGCATTGTACGAACTGCGATGATCCAGGAAAGGACTAATGAATAATATTGTGCATCGGACAGGTGGTATTTCTGTCAATTCAGCCATTGGATAATAATAGATTAGATTTCAGAGTTGTTACTATTACGATTAGTACTATTACTATTGCTACCACTACCATCTCTACCACCACCCTACTACTACTACTACTACTACTAATACCACCACCCTACTACTACTACTACTTCTACAACTACTACTACTACCACCACCACCATCACCACCGTCTGGCCCCAGCGAATATCTCTGCTGCATTGTAGAAGATCACAATTGCCAAGTCCAGGTCCAGGCGATCAATCGTCATTACATGCACTTCCAGTAAAAGGAATGTTAATGTTTTATGCAGTTATCAACGCCCATGGCAGTCGCGGTACGGGAGAACAGCCCCGATCGTATGGTGATGAAGTTAAAAGTGATGAGGCAACCAAACATGAACTAGAATCTATATTCTATGATAAGTACTTATCAGATGTACAAGCTCTTGATCCACAGCCCGTAGAGGGGGCTGTGACCACGACGTCTCCCACTACAAGGTGATGAACAGAAAATCAATTCATGCCATATGTAAATATGCAGGCAAACTGGTCAAGGCAGTAGTAGTATTAGAGGCGTGTCAGGTCGGCTAATAACAAAGTCAGCCATCGCCTTAAGGGGTACGAAGTTGATGATGAGTATGGGTTGTGCATTTGCAATTCTTTAAGCCAAGCCGTCGAAACGATCCATCCAACAGTTGTAGGCGACCACGCATATTTATAATAGCAAGTTTAACGAGGCATGTCTAGAACATGATTCTTTCATATTTGTTTACAAAGCCATCCCTGCCTGGTGGCATAGCCACTGGTAGCAGCAGAAGCAGAAGCAGAAGCAGCAGCAGCAGCAGCAATGTGCATCAGTGATTTACACACATTCACACTCCAAAGTTAGGCGTCTGTTTGCCTAGGGTGGTAGTTTACTTACTACAAATACAGTAAGTAGGCGGAAGAATTTACTTAGTGAGGCAAAAGATTTCAGAGTTAAAGAAAAATATTATGTGAATGGAAATCAACCGTGAGCAGGAAAAAGTAAATCTTCTGCCAACTGGCTAAAAATAAATGTAATACATGAAGGATGGAAATATATATTTATGAACATAGCCCCGAATGACGAAGAAGATAAATTAGTTGAAGTTGGCTGATTCACCAGTCGTGCGAGAAGGGCCTTATACGGAAGCTCTGTTGTACAATATATTTAATCATTTGTCGCCTTTACGAGACAACAAAAAAAAAAGTGGGCACTTTGGTAGTTACAACCGAGGGGGCTGCTGAGAAAAAACACATTAAACATCAAACATCAAACATCAAAAAGACAAAGAAACGACTAAACGATCTCTGTCTTGTCACTTCAAATACTTAGATGCATTTTCTTAACCGTATATAACCACCACCGTCATCTTCATCCCCCCTAATGAAGCTCGTTTCTCTCCTTTCTATAGGCGCTCTGACTTCTGCTGCATTGGCTAAAGTTGATGTGCTATCCACAACGTCCACGGCTGCATCCACATCCACTACAACCAGTACCACCACTTCGCAAACTCTGGTTTGGTCAACTTCGACTCTCGCAAACGGTGACAAGACGACTATTGAAGTGGTCTATTCTCAAGCCTTTTCTTCAATGTATGTTACCGTTGCAGTTCCTCCATCTGGGACTATTGGTCTAGGCAAATGGTCATCCAAGGGTGAAATCGGTGTCGTTAAGTCCACTCAATATTTAACTATTACCGCATCATCATAACTGACACCAAAAAAATTGCATTCTTCCATACTAGCATAACTCAGCATTATCATATTCATATCCATATTCAACTCAACAGATAGACTTGTCTCGCTTCGCCAACATGTCCTATCCAGTTGATAAAACTACTAAACAACATTTGATAGTCTTCTACTGGTCTAAGTATACCTTTATCATGTAAAGCCAAAATAAATGTACAGATTAGTTTGATTCCGTTTTCCCTCAATTCGGCCATTTGTAGATTGAACAAGGCAAACTCATAAACCAATAATCGAATATCATCTTCTCCACTAACCAAACCTCCAAGAATAGCCATATGAACAAAGTCCACACTGACATTAGTAGCCTTGACTCTTGTCAGTTGTCTCAGAATCTCCTGTCTATACTGTCCTTTAATATTCGGACTTATTAAAAATCTCTGAAACACTTCGGCTGACACAGAATTAAAAGGATTCAAAATACTCTCGGGTATTATTTCCTGTATATCCGACTGTCTATTCTCGCTGATGATTCGGTCTACCAGTTGGACAATCTTGTCTGTATTAATAGCAACGTTACCTGCTGCTGGTGTTGTGTCGTTGACTTCTAATTCGTCATGAATCCGCGTCAATTCTCCAAATGGCGTTATTGGATCTAATATCGCCATAGCCTGATCAACAAATTCTTCTGCTAACCAATGGGATTTCAATGTTTGTCGGAGAGACAACGTATTAATAGCCTTGGAAAATGGTTGTTGAGTGTCGGATGACTGCCACACTATAGACACGTTCGTACATGTGCTCTGATCCAGCTGTTCAGCCATTGATATATCCTGACATAGAATTCCAAATAATAACCTCTCCAAATTACTCCCAATCAATCCTGCCTGTACTAGACGGTTGTATAATCCCACGAAATGAATTACAAATGGGTTACTCTCTAGCCGTCCATCCAATGGTCTTCTATATAGACGATAGACCACATATTCTCCCAGTAAAACTGAATAGAAATGAGTTCCGTTCAGTTCAGCAACGGTTAAAGTTTCTGAACTGGTCAGTCTATGTACACATAATCGATATACCACTCTAGCAAAAGAAAACCTTGCTTTCTGGTCCATTGGCCCACTCTTCTCGATGCCAGTTGTATGGATTATCTCACTGTACACCGATGCCAACGATCTCAGAGGCCGTCGCACCACCTGGTCAAGTGCATCCTCTACTGTACTCTCTAATGAACTAGAACTTCCATTGTTTGTTCTATCCTCCTGCAGACCGGTCATGGCCCTCTCTTCATCCTGGTCTCTGTAAATTATAGTCGCTAAGGCGGGTGTTTAACATTCGCTAACCTGCCGCTATATATATATATATATATATTGCATTCTCTCAACAACATGCCATAGTAAGGCTGTGCACGACCATCCACAATTATTATCCTGGGTACACAAGATCCCAGCACGAGCGAAGCTCGCAACGGGTCCGGGCAGCGCCCGGCCGCCGGAGGCAGCATTGCCATCAAACAATGACGGAAAACGAAACAAAAGCATTTACAATAATATAATTTCTGCAGTTATAAAGCAAAAACACACAAGATTGCTTAAGATGAAGGAGAGGGGTTGGACTTTCTCTTTCCATTGGTCAAAGTGACGTTAACGAATCGGCGAGTGTACAAGATTCTCTTCTTAGCACGTCCCTTAGGAACCTTTTTCTTTTCTTGCTTTTCGACCTTAGGAGTCATGGCCTTGACACGACCGGCACGAGCGAGAGATCCGTGAACTTTTCCCTGTGAAGAGTTAGTATAAATGCATGTGATTGTTGTAAACGAGTGTTTAATACGACTGGAGGATGTGTGAACAGATTGATTGAATATCAGACGAGATGTCGTATAGTCCTGTAGTTGCTACTATGTGTATATTGGGTCAATAACGAGTATTGTAAAACTGTTAATAAAAGTATTCGTATCATTTAGCTATCGTCTAGCTATCGTCTAGCTATCGTTTCGTTTGTTGCTCTATCATACGGGTCGTTTCGTCGGTTGTTATCTTGCTTGTGATCTGGTCGGCCATCCGGTTCATCTCGGTTGCTAACTAGCTATTCAATCTATCGATTATATCTATCCATAAATCAATCCATTCAAATATCCGTCCAGTGTTGCCACTTCGTTCGCGTTATTCACATACCATTTTGACTTTTTTCTGTTTGACTTGTCGATACGGTTACTGTAGAAGAGAGAGGGGCAAATTTGATGGCGATATCGATCAAGCTTCACTAGTAGTTGGAGGCTGACTGATAGCACAGTTGAAGCGGCAGCCAATGTGGGTCTGGGTAGTTTGCCGTTACAGGCAATTCTTGGACTCTGAGTGGGGGTGTAGACACTTGAGTTGGGAGAATCCGTGACTGTCAAAGTGTCTAATAGGCAGGAAGTGAGGTGACCCTATCAAATTATATTACAAGTCCTTTTACAGCATATGATCCTACTGATGGGCAAAGACCCTGCAGCTGGCTTTCCTTCCCCATATTCAAGTAGGTTTACTACATTGTCAGAATCATCATCAGCTATAATATTCAATCCCAATGGCATCTGTAGAAGACTTGCTAAAAAAGTTCAAAGAGATTGAAATCAATGACGAGAGTGACGGAGATTTGTTTAATTCTGTTATTCAAGATAACGCCACAAATGACAATGACCAACTGATTCGTATACTTTTAGATCCAGAAATTAAAGGCAGATTTGTTAGATTTCTTGAACATGAAAACGACAATGATATATCTACCAGCTTGTTAACTAGTGACAATGGTCTGGGTATTATTGTCAAGCTTATTCCCCAATTGTCTTCAAAAACACTCAATAGATATCTGGATCAGTCTCTATCATCACTCAATAGAATCTATCATAGGGACTTTATTAAAGCAGAAACCGAGTTCAATGCAATCAAAAGTCAACGTCTACTGAAATTTGTTCTGTCTTTTATACTTCACACAACGACCAAAGTTAACCCTTTAAATAGCAACACTCTGGAGAGAATATTAACTGTCGTGACCCTTTACACGGATAGGAGATTTGTACAATCAGAAGTACAGCTCCCTGTGAATGCTCCTTTGTCGGCTTCTTCTTCCATCACATCAGAAGTGGTTCTAATTCTATCAAAATGTATCCATTTGCAATTTACAGAAACTGAGAAAATGTTGATTTCTATAGTGAACGACATGATTGACGATGCAGAAGCCACTGATGATCCAAAACTGAATTTCCTAATTGTATTCTCTCTGATAAGTCTAATGTTCCAAATTAATACAGACATTGCCGACCAGATTTTTGCATTGCCTAATATCCAGTCACACCAGTTTGCCACAAAACATATTGAACAACTGGATTTTGTTATCGCTGCCCTAGAGGCTCTATCAAATGCGTGTGCTAGTAAACGTTCTCGAGCTTTGGTAGCACAAAACTTCATTCAGCTCGTTCAGACTGCATTTGAATCCTCAGACAGTCAATCTCTTCAGTTGCTTGCGGCATCCATTCTTGTCAAGACCAAAGCTAATTCTGAAACGAACCAGAAGGGAGATGTACAGTTGCTTGACGAGCTGTCTATTCTGTTTGAGGATGCAGTAGGTGAATATTTAGTGAATAACACCACCACCATCACTAATCCTGCAATTACAAACTCTGATTATCAGATTGCTCTTGAAGGTCTTGCTTATACTTCATTGCTAGCAGTAGTCAAGACGAGAATAATTCAGAATAATGGTCTTTTATCTAATCTAACTGATACCGTCAAGTCATCTGTGATACTTGTCCATCATTCAGTCTGGGTATACTGTTCACTGTGTATTTTGGTTAATATTACCAATTACAAGGTAAAACTTTCATCAGAGCAAAAAAGGCTTCGAGATTTGAAGAATTATGCTGGCAAAAGCAACCTATATAGTGAAGATGAACCTGATTCTGTGGTTGACAAAAGAAATAAGCTAATAATTAACAGTGGAATAGTTGGAGCAATCAGTAACAACTGTCCACGTTTCAGCAAATCTAGCAAAGAGACAGTGTGCTCTTTATTTCGAAATCTAGTCACTGATAAGTCCAATCGATCAAGGTTTGTTCAGCAGGGCGGTCTAGCAGTTCTAATCTATTTACTTATACCAAATGACAAAAAGGATAACAACACATTGACTGACTCCAAGATGATTAACATTTGTACGTGTGCCCTGGCCAGATCGTTGATTTCCATCGATCCTAGCATCGCCTTCAGTTCTAAACTCAGCCCTTTGCTGGCCATCAAACCTCTGATAGAACAGCTCGAGTGTGAAGCTTCAGATGTGCCGTTATTAGATGCCTTTGAAGCGTTACTTGCATTGACAAATATTGCCTCGGTGGACGACGCATGCCGCAACAATATAATTCGTCTTGGGTGGAATAAGCTAGAGACTTTGTTGACGGTATCGAATACGTTGATCCAGAGGGCTACCATAGAGTTGATCTGCAATTTGGCAATGTCTCCACTGTGTGCCGAAAAGTACCTGGATGGATCCAAGCCAGCTACTAGTAAATTAGAACTATTGGTAGTATTCGCTGATAGTGACGATCAAGCCACGTCCACAGCAGCTGCTGGTGCACTTGCTCTATTATCAGAATGGGGACAGCCAGCAGTGGAAGTGATGGGACACAATGAAAAATGCATTAAGCACTTGATTTATTTATTAACTGTGCAGGACAATGATCTTTGTGCTAGAGCCATGTCGGCGATTCGAAACTTGGTAGTTGGCGCTCAGCAAGCCAAGGATCAAGCGGTGATTCAGTTGTTTAACAATCAAAAGGCAATGCTGTCAATTAAATCCATGATGAAAACATGTGGTGATTCGGAAGTTATTTCACTTGGTCTAGAAACAATGAAAATACTGTCGGAGAGATGAGTCGCTGGGGGGACTCTGCCACCCCACCACCCGAATCATTAAATGTATATATATCGACCTGTTTGTTTGAAGCAAACAAAGAGCATAATTTGGACCCTAGTGGGTCTGGCACACTACAGAGATGGTTGAATGTGGATCAAGATACCAAGAGTGATGGCTACGAGGGCAATGGTAATTGAAAATGATAGCACGATTATCGATCGACTAGCAGGAAACTTGTCAGTTAAAAGTAAGTGCTGCACCGAAAAGTATCGAAATGCTCCAAATAGTGTAATTAGAATGCCTGTGCATACAAATAATCCTCCTAATGCTGAACTTAAAACGTAGAACGAGCTGTCTTGGGTGGTATTGTGATCAACTTTAAGACGAAACAGTTGGGTCAATGCAACACCTATACTTGCAAAAGTTAAACTCGTTCTTAGCCAAGCGAGAAAAGTCCTCTCATTTGCAAGCTGGGCTAAAGTTAGTCGTAATTGTGATATATGGTTGCTCCTCCTCCTCCTACTTACATGATCTCTAGCGACCGAGTTTGTATTTGCTAATCGAAGCGACCCGAATGTCTTCCAAAACGACAAGCCTCGATTCCGATTCTCGATTGTTTCATTCGTGGACGAAGGTCCTGTCATTTCACATTGATGCTTGGAAACTACAATTTCGGATTGTCAAACTTAAATGGAGATGGCACTCAGCAGCTTGGACTCAAGGTGAATCGCGCGAATGCGGCTCCATTGTCTTATATCACGTGCAACTCTGGTGATGCGAGCGGGTGATGCGAGCGGGCGACGCTTTATCAGGGGTAAAGCAAGCATTAAAGTGTAGTATAGAGCTATGGTTATATTCTAATGTGACCTAGATTTGTTTATAGCTAGCTGTTCTGGAAATGTTGGGCTGATAACTTTATGTGTGTATGTTTGCTTAATAGGTGACATATAAGCACATAACTCTAAAGGCTAACTTTAGGCGAGATAACTGCCAGATAGATGACTCCTTTTTAATCTATCTTGGACTGTATGTGTGAGTGTGAGCGTGAGTTGAGTGTGAGTGTGTCACTGCTTTGGTTGTTTATGCCCGAGAGGTTGAATCACTGACATAAGATCGACAGGTACGACCATCATAAGCCTCTAGCGACTAGACCCACAATATAGCACAAGTATATGTAAATTGCGTTGACTAGGTCACAATTCCTAACCATCTCTATGATTTGTATAATAATATTTTATTTTTAGATGGATGGGTAGGCAAAGTTGTTAAATGGCCAGTGATGATTTAATGATGAGCCAGTGATTACCCCGCTGTGACCGTGCAGATTAACAACCAAATCAGGACCGCATTTCCCTGCTGCGATGCAGAATTTATAGCCAAGTGTAGCCGTTACGCTATGCACAGAAGACCAAACACCGACCCAAATAGTCGTTACCAAAGGTCTAGAAACAAGAATAACAATCTAGAACTGCAGAAGACTCTGTAGATGGTAGTACATGATTAACGTTACAGTCGCAACTGCCAATCAACCATTATCTAATTGTATATATTTAAAAGATTTGTATAAAAGACAGATTACTCTTTTCGTCTACCACTCTGTCTACACTCTCCTTACACTCTCCTTACGCTCTGCCTACACTCTCCTTACGCTCTGCCTACACTCTCTTTACGCTCACCTTACGCTCTCCTTACTCTCCTTACTCTCCTTACTCTCCTTACTCTCCTTCGCCCTCCCACAATACCTACTGTTCTCTCACTTCTCCCAACTGTCAACTGCCGGTATCGCTCGGTCCGCATATAACAATACGCCTATTGCAGACCATCCTGTCAAACAGGAGACCACGGACCACATACCACAGGCCACACCAAAACCATCCGACCGACCAATCCGGCCGTTTTGGACTGCCACGGTTTTTAACACTCATGTCTTGTTTGTACCAGATACCAACGGGCTTAACTAATCCACCGACACCGTACTACTAAAGCACATCGCCTACGCCATAGAGCAGAAATCACCTATTACTTCCCAAAAAAGAAATACAACAGAAAAAAAAAATTCCCTCCTGGCAAAAATTGACACTCCTTAAGAGATTCATATTCCGACCAGGGCCATAATCAGATCTCCGGTTTCACTTGTTGTCTGCTTTGAATTTTTTTTTCCCCACCTGTTAATTTCGTTTTATAAACATAAATCCCTTGCAGACCGAGCCTGAGAATAGAAAGCTTATTTGCTTACCTGATAACTCCACCTCTGCCTCCCCGATCCCCACGTTCCGCGGCTTCGTCATAACTCCGCTATCCTGTACAGTGTGTGTGAACTGACAACAATTTATGTGTTCCAACTTTACACAATAGCATATATACTCTGTTTTCAGTTTGATTCAATTTGTGTAGAGTTTGTCTTTTTTATTCTATTTGGTTGTTCAGAACATTCTCCAGTGCTGATTATTCCAAATACTGGTACCATCACCACCTCCACCAGCATCCCAGCTTTGTCAGTCCTTCCTTCGCCGGTTAGACCGAACCCCAGTATAGATTTTCACACTTTCCCGTGTGAAATCTGTACTTCAATACCGCCAAAGTGCCGTCCCAAATGAATAAGATAACCGATAACATCTACCTCGGTTCTTTCTACGCGTTATCAGCTACCAAGACTTTGAAACAGAATAATGTAACTCATATTCTATCGCTCGTAGAGACAGAGATCAAGCCTGAATTCATCGCCGGGTTCAAGCATATGAGAGTCCAGATTGATGATATCGAAGATGAAAATATAATTCAGCATTTCCCGCGAATCATCGCCTTCATGGACGAAGCCATCAATAATGGTAATTCGGTTCTTGTTCATTGTATGGCTGGTGTATCAAGATCTGCCACTGCTGTATGCGCTTATCTTATGAGAACTCATGTCTGGACTTCAGAACAGGCTCTGACGTTTGTTAAGTCGAAGAGGTCAGTTGCTAACCCCAATACTTCATTTCTCGACCAGCTTAAGATCTTCTATCAATGCGGATACGAGGTTTCTGAAGCAAAGGCTCCTTATCGTCAATGGTTACTTAAACAAAAGGCTACTGATATCGCTTTGGCTGGTACCATTAGACCTAGTGATATTGTATATACGAGACCTGATAGTGGAGCAATTACAAAGAATGTCAAAGAATACCAGACGACAAGTTTTGAACAAGGGTCATCGCCTATAATTAATGGAATCGCTGCTGTTGCACCTACAGATAAATCGATTACAGAAGATGATCCTATTTCGCTTCCTCCAAGCCCTGATACAGTAGCTAGTAATAACACCACCACTTCAGCTGCTTCATCAGTGGCTTCCTCTACGACCACCACCACCGTCGACTCTGAGGTCTCGAGTAATACTGTTTCTACCAAGAAGAGTACCTGGCGTAACACCCTCCCTGCACTGCTTTACGTGCTAGGTCATCGTCATGGTACTCCCACTGCCCGACCCCAGAAAATCGTATTATGTTGTGATGAGTGTCCCGAGGGTAAAGACCTAGATATTAATGGATGTCCACAGGACGATCTGAAAGGATCTTCCAACCCTACGCTCAAACTGACCGGGTTTTGGTCTTGTGAAATCGTTTTGCCAAGTAATCAGCTTCTCCCAGCATTGTCGGCAACTACAAGACGTAGCACCCAGCTCCGCTGTAAGAAGTGTTCCACTCCATTAGCTCTTTCAACTGCTTTTATTCTCCACACGCCTGCCGGTTCTACCATTGGCAGAAATCCATCTAAAGATGGTAAAGATGGTAAAGACTCCTTTTACAAACAGGGCGTGTCACAGTCCACTTCTCATCTAAGCAACTTTTTCAAAGGTGGCAGCAGTAGTAGTAATGGAAACGGGACTCTTACGAATGGTAATAACAGCACCAGCAGCGATAGAAGCAGTCGATTCCATCTTCCACACCAACTCTCCAGATCACTTAGCCAGAGAGGAGAAAGAGACTTTCGGTCTGCAAACAGCAGCGTACCGTCTCTTTCTGATACCAAGAGTGCAGTGAACTTTGCTCCCAGAAATGGCATGGCCAGTAACTCTACCCTACCCCCGTCTTGTATGTCATATTTCGTGGAGCCAGTAGTGTGGATGCGTCCAGAACTTGACAAGGGAGAACTTGAGGGCAAGCTCAACTGTCCGACCTGTGAGGCGAAGCTTGGTTCCTACAGATGGCAAGGCAGCAAATGTAGCTGTGGTGTCTGGGTTACTCCAGCCATTCAGTTGCAACGCTCCAGAGTAGACGAAGTCGCCTTCACGAGACATGCGGTATTGTAGACGACGACCCGACAGTTTTTATTTATCTACTGTAATTGCATCTTGTTTTTTAAAATCAAAAAGTTCTCCGCTTCAGCGGAGAAACAAACGGGTCTGGGCAGAGCCCAGCCGGTGCCGGAGGCGAACAAAAATAAAAACCCAGTCTAAAAAGCTCACAAGGATATAGATTATTTAAATCACAAACTTGTGCTCGGTAAGCCACTCCTCAAGCGATGTGGCATTACGAGCAACCCATTGATACTTGGATTTGACGGTGTCTAGGGACTGATTCAAGCCGCGATCATACCCCTCGTTATTCTTGGAACTGAAGAACGCGCTGATGTCGTTGAAATCGTCTTCCAAAGCATAATGACGAAGGACAAAACGGACAAACCGATCCAGAACAACCATGTTGCTAGAAAACTTCTTATAAATGGCGTCCCAGTTGGCCTTAACGAACTCCCAAGTCTGTTCGCGACTGGCTGTATTAGCAGCTAATTCTGACGCGATGGTGTGGACGTCCTGAACAGGGACCTCGCCAGACAGAATCATGCCTAAACTCATTTTGATTAGAGATTCATCTTTTACATGCCCGAGGGCCGAAGCGGCCATCTCGATACCGTCAACGGATGTGGGATTGGCTAGCTCCTTTCGTACAACCTCATATGCCTCTTGGAGATTGTTACCAGTAGCATTCTTCAATACAGTACAAAACACAGCCTTTTTGACAGTGGGGTGGATAGCACTGGCGTCACCATTCTTGTACTTGTTGAATAATGAGATGGACTCGTCAACAACAGATTTGACTCCAACCTCACCAGCAACAGAGATAATCAACGTTCTCAACTGGGTAGTTAAAAAGTCTTCCTTGTCAGAGAATTTCCAACCAAGTTTGTTGAAAATTGGAGTGATGAGGTCTTCAGTGAATTTAGCAAGTCCGCTGCTAAGATCCGTAGAATAAGGGGAAAAAGCTGATCGGAGAGCGGCAACTCTTCCAAGAACCTCTGACCACACAAAATAGTCTGTTTCATTCTTTAGAGCACCCAAAAATTGCAAAAGTCCCAGAACAGACCCGACACCGGCAGTGGCAGCGGCAGCAGTATCGGCAACAAGACCAATCTTGTCCTTGGTCGAAAGTTTATCAATGGAAAGAGCATATTTCTTTAATCGATCTTCAGAATAACTGACACGGTAGACAGCAGTCTGATCTTTGTTTAGTTTAAAGAATGAGCCTTTTCCGGCCAATCCAGGAATAGTGATTTCTCTTTGATCAAGAATCTTAGTAGCAGCCTCCTGGCTATCACTATCAATCACCAAAGGCACCCACCATACTGTCTCGTTTTCATTCAAACCCACGTCTCCAGTACTGAGAAATCGATCCTGACGAATAGTGACATCTCCAGTGTCAGGGTCTTCTTGAACTTTGAGTATTGGGAAACCGACCTTTTTGATCCAATTCTCCATAGCAGCAGGTACATCGACTCCACTGACCTCGCTCAAGCTGGCCCACAAATCGGCAGTCTTGGCATTTCCATATGCGTGTTTCTTAAGATAGTTTGACACACCTTTCAGAAAAATATCAACTGTCAATTGAGTACTAAGCATGCGAATGGTGGAAGCACCCTTCAAGTAAGAGATATGATCAAACACCTGATCGATCTCAAGACCAGACCTAACTGGGACCTCAATTGGATGAGATCCACGTAAAGAGTCAAGACTAAGACCATCTTGAAGAGATTCAAAAACAAATCTCGAAAATACATCCCATTCTGGATATAAATGGTCAACAGCAAACCATCCGACCCAAGTAGCAAACCCTTCATTCAACCATAATTCGTTCCACCAATCCATAGTCACCAAGTCTCCAAACCACTGATGAGCTAATTCATGGGCAACAACATAAACCACTCGAACCTTGTAAGAACTATCACTGGTAAGCTCATCAAATAGAACTGCAGTAGTACGGTATGTAACGAGACCCCAATTTTCCATTGCTCCGTGTGAGAACTCATGAACTGCCAGCAAATCAGCCTTTGGAAGCATATAATCAATATCAAACACTTTAGAAAACAAGTCGATAATCTTGACAGCACTTTGAAGGGCCAACTGGCCCTGTTGAACAAGCCCTTTGGTGGTATAAACACGAACAGGGATCTTCTTGCCATTGTACGATCGTTCACTAAACGCTTCAATATAGTCAAACTCACCAGCAGCCCAAGCAAGTAAATACGTACTCATAACTGGAGTGGTCTCGAAAGTGACTATTTTCAAGCTGCCACTACCACTTCTAGCGGTCAAAGCTTCCGAGACGGCTTTTTTGCCATCACCATCAATTGGCTTACTAGATACAATGGGCATATTACTCAAAGCGGTCCAATTTTCAGGAATAGTGATTTTGAAATCAAAAGTAGCCTTTTGGTTCGGCTCGTCAACACAAGGAAACGCTCTACGAGCATCTGTTGACTCAAATTGAGTTGACAACATGACAGCATCCTGACCCTCGGGAGTCTTGTACTTGGAACGGTAGAAACCTGCCATGTTATCCCAAATAGTAGCCTCATAGTCAATAGAGACTTGGACCTTGGAAGCACCTGGTAGGATAGGTTGAGCCAGTTTCAGAGAGACAGTATCAATCTTATCATCATAAGAGATATCGGTGATTTCAATAGTTGATTCGGTCTTGGCTGCCTGTTGAACCAACGCAGAGCCCTTGGTGATTTTCAAGCCTCTATAATTGAGATACACCGCCTCTACCGGAGAGTTGGATTCCAAATGGTAATCAATGACAACATTACCGCTAAATGTGAATGATTCCGTGTTGATATTGAAAATCGACAGAGAGTAATGGAATGGTTTAAGATCTTTAGGGAGAATCTCTCGATCAGAGAGTTTATTATCGGACATGCTTGACTTTCCAAGGGCAACAATCAGTAATAGATCAAACAAGTTTACAATATCTGTCTTGTTCAACTGGCAGAAAGTTAATGTGGGGCACTAACTATTCCAGATGCAAAAGCAGCGATCAAATCACAATCACTATTTCAATTGACCTTTCAAAACTACCTGTGTGAACTAAATAAACCCACCACAAATACACAATCAATGAAATAATCAAATATAAGTGTGAACCACGTAACAAGGTATTCAGTGGAACAAGGAAAAAATAAAACTCTGCTGCTACCATCTTCTCACACCACCCCAACCGCTCCAACTCCGGACGGCGAACGGCACGGCCCTAACCCGATAGCGCACACCCTTCATCTTTTGTGCCTTTCACGGCACGGCCGCCGTCGAATACCGACAAGAGCCAATCAATGCTCAGGGGGGTGGGGGGTTCGGCCTCCGGCGGCTGGGCTCTGCCCAGACCTGTGGCTCCGCTTCGCGGAGAGCTTGGAGCGTGGACGGAAAAAAAAGATATATGCTTCATTAGATAAATAATAAGTGGGCCACAATAGTCGGAGCCCACAGCCCTCCGCGAAGCGGAGCCACGGGTCTGGGCAGAGCCCAGCCGCCGGAGGCAGAGACACACCCGTCCCCCCAGTCCCCTTTAATAAGGACCCTGATGTGGCACGTAGCCAATAAAGGGCTGCTTCTCCTCTTGGTACACATCGCGTCGACGAGACGATGTTCCACAGCACATGGCCACGGACCACCAGAACACGGACCACAGGCTGGCGACCACCGCGACCCAGGTCATGGCGTAGGTACCGGCATTGAGCGAGGCCACGACTCCAAACGAGTCCAGCTCGTTGTTGAAGTATTTGCGGTAGGTTACAAAGATACCAGTGGCCAGAGCCGACGCAAGTAGGAGAGCCACAAACGCAACAGCAGAGATGATACTTGCACAACACGCGGCCATTCGGTTACAGATTGAAAACAATCCGCTCAAAATGGCCAGAGCAGACACAACAATACCAATGACATAACATATCCACATACCCTCAGAAGCAGCATGGAGTACCTTTTCGTAGTTTTTGATTCCATCAGGCAGAGTCACGGTGATACCAGAAAGCGTGTTGTTTGAGATAATCGACGCGAAGTCAAACCAGTAAGGAGTAGTAGGAGAGTAACATTTGGTGATGGTTTGATTGTTCGTTCCGTTATCAGTACCTTGACAATATCCTCCTACTCCGGCATCGTAAAAATCGCTTAGACCCAAGGTAGTCTTGATATCTGAAATCTGATCACTGACAGATGAAAGGCCATCAATAGACGACACTGAGATGTTGGATAGGTCGATCCGCATAAAGTAGACTTCTTTGAGTCCGGGAGTATGTTGGTTGGACCCCAAAAACACGACTATTGATAGGGCAATGGCCACTATGGACCCGACCATTGGGAAGATTCCAAGACAGAAGTTTCGAAATGACATTTTAAAAATGTAGGTCACGTATACACAAAAAAAAATACGGGGTCAAAAATTCAAAGATCGTACTTATATAAGTGAATCTAGTAAATTTTGTAATTTCATAATTTTATCCGCGCCCCAGCTCAATACTTTTATATCGCATCTAGGACATGCAGGGAAGGGGTGAGTCTAATGTAAACACGCAAGATCGTCGTCATTTGCATCTCGTTTTGGGCCAACACTGCCTGGCGACCAAACGCTCTGCCTCTGTCATCCGCAGAATCTGAGGCAGAGGGGACATGGCCTCTCTCTGGACTCACGAGATCTACGGCAATCACTTTGACCCCCAGGTACGCCCTTGGCGCCCGTCGTGTTTAACGTCCACCCCACCAGCACCACCGCCCTCCTCTTTTGTGCCACGCCTCGCTCACTGCCGCTTCTTCTAGTTCTGGTTCTGGAGTTTTGTTCTGCCACCCGGAAATCTCATTTAATATGCTGGATCCATCACTTTTCCCCATTTAGAGCTCTGTAAACATCTAATATTAGCCCTTTCCATGCGGGGATCTACAGCAGATCGTTACCAGTGCTAAAATTAGATCCGCTTCCTGTGCCTCTCTGCGCCACTTGACGGCCGACGACCCTGATGTTCAGAGCCCGTGACTGACCGTTTCAGCCTCCGGTGGCTGGCTGGGCTGTTCAGTGTTGCTACTTGCTAGACGGGCCACTACCCATATTTTGGCCTTTCAGTTCGTTAAGAAATCTGTTGTATCTTGTTTATTAAATATAGTTCATTCACCTATGATATTAGAGCAACTAAACCTTGGCAATCAGGCAGTCAGGCAGTCAGGCAGTTTGGGCAATTGGGACAATCTGGGCAAAGAGCCCAACCCCAGCCGCCAAAGTTCGTACCGCGTTCCTGCCGATCTTGGAACATTCAGTGCAGTCAGATAATCATAATCATCCTTGAAAGCTACCAACGGTCGATCAATGGCCATACACTTGGCAGCCGTAGCTATAATATCCGTTTGTTCAGCTAGAACGACTATTGATTCGATTCTAAATAACAGCTGTCACAGCGGCATAACCCATGCCTGAGCTACGAGGACAATTGGCTTTGGCCAACAATGACACGAAAAATAGCGATTATCGCGACCAAAGTCTGTGGCGCTTGCTCGTCGACCTGGGCGCTGTGATATTTCACCCCCAATCAGAGTAACCGCATAGGCTATGATGGTAGACCTATCGTTGACGCCGCACTGCGCCGCGCAAAAGATAAGATAATTGATTCTATGTTGTATTCTAGAAAAATAACATCCTGTATTGTTAACCATATTGATAATATTGTCATCACTTGATACTGAGGTTAACGGACAATTTTTAATTAGCTTTCATTGCCTGCGGTTTGCGTTGAAAGCCAAAGTACGTAAGAGAAAGGGGATAAAAAAGGGACAAGAGGTTGAAAAAGTTTGATTGTCAAAATTTCACGCAACTTTAATATTTTTTTGTCTGCACTTGCACAGTTATTAATATTTACTGGCATCTAACGTGATTTCCTCCAAAGAAGAAGAATTGAACTGTACAGTTATGGTAGCACGGTCCAAGTCTTCAAAAAATAGATCCAGGAATATTCGAAACGTGGATCGCGCTAATAGTGGTGAAATTATCCATGTAAGGTTGCCAGATGGTACCTTTACCCTGTGGAGACCGAAAGCTGAGAATAAACAGTGTCATGTATCACAACTTCCGCGTGTAAAGGAAAAGGTTGTTGTAAAACTGCCCATCATAGATGCTGATGTTGGCAGTAAAGAAGATGTGAACAGCTCCCTAACGGATGAAGCAGTTCGCAGTACCAGTTCCTTATCGTCAGTTTCATCTTTAATGAGTTGTGACGAGGTATATACACCGGATAACTCGCGATCAGGTACGCCAATAGTGGGTAATAACGCTAGTGCTGTCGTCGACAATACCGCGTCCTGCACCAAGCCTACTGCCGCCTCCGCCACCACCACCACCACCACCACCGCCGCCGCTGACGACGAACCTATAAAATCGCATCACCGCCACTCAATCGTTGTCGGCTCGACTACTACTGTTGGATCCAAACACACAGAGCTTGCAGGACCCCTTTCTGTCCCCTTAGTACCCTTTGTACCCTTTGCGGATCTCGATTATCACCAAAAGGCCAAGCTCCACTCTAACACGGCTCGCCAAAACAGCCATAATGACCACCACCCACAACTGCACAACACTAGCTTTGTACCTTATTACTACCACCAACCCGTGCCTGGGTCTGCTGCCATGATGATGCCCTACTACGAACAACCCTCAACGTATGGTGCTATGTATGGCACTCCTTCGTCCGACATGCCTATGATGGTTCCACCTCCGTTCATATATGTTTTACCGGACATGCAGTACTTCCCGACAGCAGCCCCTATTTATGACCACCAACTGCCATTTGCATATCCAGCTCCTCCTCCTCCTCCCCCATATAACTAAAAACTGACTGTACGATATTGCTTCTTGGTTCCGGTGGTGTGCCTCCGGCGGCTGGGCTCTGCCCAGACATGTAGCTCCGCTTCGCGGAGAGAACTGGACCTCCTGCCCTTACTACTGCCCGTTCTACAGCTCTCCGCGAAGCGGAGCTACGGGTCTGGGCAGAGCCCAGCCGCCGGAGGCAGAGACCCCTACCCCCCGCTGGCTACGAAACCATAAATTATGGGGCAAGGGCTGTCCCCCGCTATATCTGCAAGCCGTTCCTTATCTGATAAGGCACAGTTTCATTGCCCATATCACCCAATATATATATATATATATGTTAACGTCAAGCCATTATTTGCCTCTTTTGTCATTCTTGCCACCACCTCTACCATCACCACCAGAGAACTAGAAAACACAAAAATAAGCGTCCCTTTTCCATATTGCTCGCTCGGTGCAAACTCCTGCTATATTTTTGAGATATCTTCCATTCGACATATTCTGATTGACTGATTGGCTTTGTGGGTCTGCCGAATAGTAATTGTTGGATCGCTGAAGTTCGCAAATACAATTTTTTGAGCCTTGTTTCGGCTTTGCCATATCGGTTCTGAACTCTTTTAAGATATGGCTTCGCCATCTACTCCACTCTTTGCCATTCTGGATTATGGTGGCAAACACCTCACTTGCTCTACGTTCGCTGCTGAAGATGTCGCCGATCAAGAGTCTTTACGCCATTGGGTGAACAAGAGTCTGTCTATTGACCCTATTTTGAACATTGCCATTTATAGGTACTCGAACTCGAAGAGGGTACATCTTCTTATGCAGGATAAGCGGGAATTTGATGCTCTGAAGAGATGCTTCCGTGTCAAGCACAGATTCCATTTCTATGTTATGGAGCTCGAGGACGGCCAGCAACCTGAGCAGATAATATCGGACTGCTCGCAAATAAAGACAAGGGCAAGACGAAGAACTGGGGGAGATCGTCACCACCATCACAAATCAAAGGATATCTCGACTTTAAGTAAAGATATTGCTGCTGCTGTTGCTAATGTTACTGATACTGCCCGGGTGGCAGCTGCTAATGTGGCGGCCAGTGCTGCTTCGACTGCTGCCGCTGCTATGGCTAGTGCTGCTGCCAATATTGCTGCTGCGAATGCTGCTTCGGCTTCGGCTTCTGCTACCGCCTCTGCTTCTGCTACCGCTACTGCTAGTGATCCAGCTTCTACCTCTGAGATACCACACAGCTTTGCCGATATCCAGACTGAATATTCTATGTCTGGCACTGCGGGAGACAGTAATAATGTCTCTGGTGTTTCCAGCAAAAGCATGAAAGATTTGGCAGAGCATTTGCTTAGGATCCCCGAGTTTTCTGATCTTTTAGATAAGCGTATCTCTGAAATGCTTCATAAACATCAAACGTTTCCACCCCCACCCCCACCCCCATGGTCTCCATCAGCAGCACCAGCGCCGGCTACAGCTCCTCCTCCACCTGCTCCGTCACCCCCACCCGCACCTGCTGCACCACCTGCTCCGCCACCTCCTCCTCCTCCTCCTCCCCCTCCTCCTCACGGTCACCATCACGGCCCCTTTCATCCACATCACCATGGTGGCCCTCATAGCCACATCCCTCCCTTTCCACCTCCCCCGCCACAATCACATTTTGGCGGTCCCTTTGGCGGCCACGTTCCTCTCCCTTATCCTGGCATCGGTAGCTCTTCATTTCCCGACCCATATTACCATCCCAATTTGGGTCCTGAATCTTCCAGTAAGAGAGCTGGTGTTGCTCGTCACTGGCTAGAGAAAGGACTAGCTAGGAAAAATACTCTTGTATCTATGTCAGCTTCCGCTGCTTCTGGCGGCTCTTGCGTCGTTTCCACTTCTTGTGACACGACTAGTGCTGACAAGAACAAGACTACTGAAGATTCTTGTGATAGTAATGGTGATGACCCAGTAGTTCATTTGTCTATCTGCAACGAATGCGATTTACGCATTCTTGGTAGACGCTACAAATGCCTTGGCTGCCCAGACTACGATCTTTGTGAAAAATGCTATTCAGCACGTACGAAAGTTCACCCTGGTCACTTGTTTATTCAGATTAACAAGGGAAAAGACCACCGGTCTGTCGTTAGTCTTCCTACCGAGCGGTCTGTCTTTAGTGTTGCTCCTGTTGAGTATGCTGGTCAGTCAGATCATCATGCTATATGCGATAAATGCGACAAATCTATTGTGGGAGCTCGTTATAAGTGTATTGACTGTGCAGATTTTGATTTCTGTGACAATTGTTTCCACTCCGGATATGGCAGATTTCATCCGACTCATTCGTTTGTAGTGATTCGCCACCCCAACGATTATATTCGAGCTGTTGAAAGCTCGTTTATATGCGATGGGCCTGGTTGCTGTTCAAGATTCCCTATTGTTACTGATCGCTATCAATGCCAGGATTGCAAAGATGTTGACTTTTGCTCAAAATGTATGTTTTCCAGTGAACTTAAGCATCCGAAGGATCATCGTATTATGAAGTTTGATTTATCTGGTGGCCCAGGGGTTATTTTTGTAAGACCAAAAAGCCACGAAGTTGCTGCTTCTGAATCAGTTCCAACGCCTGGGGTTGAGCCTGAAACAAGCAAACCGGTTGACAAAGATGAAAGTAGTGACGCTGTAGCTTCGAGACCTTCCAATGAAGAGATTAAAAATGAGGGTAATGATGAGAATGTGGAATACAAACAAGAAGACAACGAAGAACAGGAACATGAAACCAGTACAGCGAATGGAAAGGAAGAAGAAGAAGAAGAAGAAGAAGAAGAAGAAGAAGGCGGTAATTCTGAGAATGAGGGTAGTGATGGAGGCAACGTCGCTGTTGAAAGTGCAAAGCAAGATTCCGTTGGGGAAGAAGATGATGACCAAGTAGCCAATAGTACAGCTGTGTCCAGTTTACATTTGGAAAAGACTACTTCTCAAACCTCTTCGTCTTCTGCCGAACGATCGGAGGTTATACTCCCTCGTCTGCCAAAGGAATCTCCTTGTACTTCTATGGAGTTGCCAAGACCTGCTTCAGCCAATGCTACTTCACCAGTTGTTGAACATCCTTCTGTAATACCTGATGCGACCCCTCGTTTGAATACCATGGACAATAATAGTCTATGGACGTCATCTTCGGAGTCGGAAGACCCATCATATGTCACTGGTAATAGTGCCGACGAGTATGATGAGATTCATTTCTCTGAGTTTTCTGATGATGAGCAGTTTTCAAATATGAGAGGGTAAAGATGCCGCTGTTGATTGATGGCGAATGTTTGCTAAGTTTCAAATCACACATTCTTTTTTCTATATACATATATCTTCTTTTCCAGCGGTTTGAGAAGTATTTACTATTTTTTATTATAAGAGGTCTATAAATAAATATCTATTTGGTCATTGTAGTCTGCTACTTTCTGTCGTATGGCTTGCGCCGAGTCTTTGCTTTGGTAGCATTCAGTTCTGTATTTGCTCTTCGCAACTGGATCGGTCTTAAGCCGATATATTTACCATTCATCTCCTTGAACGCTTTAAAGTAGTCGTCAGCATCTTTGAATGCCACAAATCCATACCCTTTATTTTTTCCTGTTCGCTGTTCCATTACAACCTTGCATTTCGACATGGTGGGGTATTTCTTAAACGCTTGTATCAGATTGGCATCTGTAACTCCAGGTGAAAGATTACCTACAAATAGCCGGAAATGTGTTGGATCCCATTCCAATAAGCTTGAATCTTCCCATGTTTTGCCACCTCCTGTTCGTTTAACAGTAATCCGACTATTTGAGGACGCTTCAACTACAGGTGCTCTATTTGCTGACTCCGGTGTACTATCACCAGTGTTTGTATAAATCGATTGTTGCAAAGCTGCTGCTTTTTGAAACTCTTCATCTGTCAAGGGTCTATCAGTTGGAAGGTCGAGTGAAGGTTGTTTGGGTTGAGAAGGTGGTTGAGGAGGTGTACGTTTGTGATATACCTGCTGGCCATCGCCGCCCTTTCTTAGCTTAAAATTTAACGCTGCTCTTGACATTGCGTTTGCTTAAGACACGGATCACACACAGTTCTGAGTTCACTGTTCACAGTTCACAATTCACAATATATTTATATGCAGGGTTATCGTGAGACGCGGCTGAGATGCCCACCATCTTCCATACGCGGTGATCCAAATACCATATCATGATCATAGTATTGAGTTCTGTCAGTAGACGACATATTGTACTAATGGAGATACATAAGATGCTGATAGATGCGGAGGAGGTGATAGTGCAAAAGCCCGATATATTGTCAAGTGAGATCTCGCCTTCAGTTCCTACACCATCCCAGTCTGATATTAAGTTATCGCTTCTTGCAAATCTCCCATCTCAGGAACAGGAAAGTATTCCCGAGCAAAAGGGAGAAGATACATTAGTCGCTCCATCATCACGTATCGAGACGCTATCAGGTGTCAAAGTTGAGAAGATTTCTGAGGAAGATGTGAAAAGTCGTGAATCAAATGGGGTTTCCCCGCAACTCATACCTACCGTGGAGTCGAAAAAGAAGATTAGAAAGCCTCGTGGATCATATAAAAAAAGACAGCCCCGTCAATCGCCTATACCAAGAGCATCAACAGTAGCAACGAATGGCAGTGCCAATGCCGATAGTTCGGACGAAGACTCAGCAATATACTGTATCTGCCGTTCTGCAGATGACGGTCGGTGGATGATTGGTTGTGACTTTTGCGATGAGTGGTTTCATGGCGAATGTATCGACATGAATGAGATCAAAGCAACTTTGGTAGTTAGTTTTGCATGTCCACTCTGTCGACAGAAGGGCAAGCTAGGTATATGGAAACGTAAATGCCGATATCCAGGTTGCTTCAAGCCAGTTTTGGAATCCACTGTCTATACCAGTTCCGGAGCCTCTTCTTCCCCTTCTAAATATTGTTCCAAGGAACATGGTCTTCAATTCATGCAGAGCCAAATCAGTCATCTGAAAGGGCTAACCCAATCTCAAATGTCTGCCCTTGTCAAAGGAACAGCAGATATCACATCGTTCCATTCCCTGGGATCACAGCTTCCAGACGTGCCAGACGAACGAATCCAGTCTAAAATAGACCAAGTGATGTTGTCTCAGATCGACCATGAGAAATCTTTGGCGGAAGCTCAGCTTCGGTATCTTGAGTATCGCAAAAAATATATCAAATTAGCGAAAGATCGTACCAAGCGTATCAGCGAAGAAATAGCCCAAGAGCAGAGTATCAAAAAAATCGATATCTGCGGAATGGACGACCTATTTATTAATGAGAACAATGAACTAATCGAACAAAAATCTTTTGAGGAGTCCCTTCATGGGCGGGACGGAATTTGTCTCACTGAGAGGCGTAAATGTCTTAAACACAGTGGATGGGCGTCAATAGTTCTCGAAGAAACACTGCTACGAGAAAAGCAATGTCTGGCCAAAGTCGAACAACTCAACAAAAGGGTCAATGATTTATATTACCAAGCTAAAATATCTATACTTGAAGAGGTGTAATAATACTTGTGGCTCAGTGTCAAAGAAGGCTGTTGGCCTGGGCCCGGGCACTACCCAGTACCCAGCCATTGGACAAATACCGAGGCAGGAGATATGATGATCATATAATAAAATAAATGTTTTACAGATTAATTGTTTCTAGTCTTCTTCATGAGACTGCTCATCTTCCATAGGTTTATCGACAATTGCTCCGGAGACTTTCCATACTTGTACAATGTTATCTTCTGAGGCCGATGCTATAACCCATGGAAGCTCGGGATGCCACGAGAAGTCTGAAATCTTGTTGGTATGGCCGCCATGAATGAAAACAAGCTCTGGAGGACCTTCGGTTAACTCCTGGGCTGATAATTCAGCCTCTGAGAAACTTAAATCCCAGATATTGACCCGTCGATCGTATCCAGCAGAAGCAAGCACAGATGAATCATGAGGCGACCATTCCACTCCAGAAACCTCTGAAGAATGACCTTCTAACTTATTCAGCGGTTGATTACCCTTTCTTAGATCCCAAATGCCCACCTGACCATCAGATGACGCAGTGGCGAACACGTACTCGTGTAAAAGGTTAAAGTCTAGGCCGTTGATGGCGCCTTTATGAGCTTCTTCCAACGTGAATACCGCCGATTGGAGTGACCTCGTGTCATAGATACGAATGCTATGATCTTCTCCGGCAGTACCAAACATATATGCCAGCTTTGGTGACCAACTGACATCATTGACAATAGCGTCGAAATCAGAAATAACCTGCACAGGTCGGATAGTCGCACTGTCTTCTTCGCTACTGTTGAGATCCCAAATTGCAACCGTTTTATCCTCAGACCCAGTTATCAACTTGCCACTTTCAAAGGGTGACCATGCTAAGCCCCAACCTTCAGATGTATGATGTTTTAGCCGTAATTTGGGCTTACAGATACGACTTTCGGAACTCTCTGGTAATGTATATCTATCGAATATTAACGTGTCTCCAGAAGGAGACAAGGTAGCAATAATATTTGGATCTTTAGGAGAATAGCGCGCCTTGTTGACTTCTCCTTCATGATCGATTTTCTGAATGACGTCTACTTTATTTAAAATATTCCCCTGAGTACCATTATAGTTGCTTTTCGGAATGTCTACTTTAGCCACCTCTACAAAATCATGATCATTCTGTGAAGTATGAGTTCCTAATAAAAGACTCGAGGTAGTGAAATAGTTACTCTGTGACGTTTCTGGAAGCCATTGAACTGTCAATGTTGGCCATTCTAGCGCTCTAGTGACAAGCACGTCATATAAGAAAGGGGATTGTTTTTTCCAAATTTTATATTCTGTACTGTTAGAACAACGGGACACCGGATGTGTGATCGATTGAACACCTACCTTCATTTGCAATCTTCTCATTGTCTTGGCTTTCTTGCTTTAGACGCGCTTCTTCATTGAGTTCTGATGTTAAGAGGTTAGTACTCGACGACACAGCCTACAATATCCAAATATATGTATCTTACCATTGTTCAGATCTGTTGGTGCCGGCATGTTGATTAGGTTTCTGTATAGCTGTATTTGCGCCCTGGGGAGCAACTAATGGGCCAAGTTCACACAAGTCAAGATGGTCGGTCCACTGACACGGATCGCGCGTGAAGTTGGTAAACTGTTAATGGATTCCCGAACGGCTAATAAGGGCAAGGGTGCAGGAGCGCCAGGATGAACTTGCGGAGAAACTCGAGAAGCAGTTATTATTGAAGCTCCCAGTCTTCCAGTGATGTGTGAATGCAACCGGAGCAAATAGGGGTGATAGCCAGATCATAAGGAAATGAGAAACTAGACAACTACAAGAGGTGATGGAATATTATCGATGACAAAAAGACAACGTCATGCCAGTCATGGCATATTTAAAGGACAGCGGTCTTTCTATTATCGACTACTGTTACGTCCTAATCTTGTATATAGTAGTAATATAATATACCCTGCATTTGTAGCCCATTTCTGTTGAATCTCTTTTGCTCAGGGGTATTATTCAACATGCAGGGACCGACGGGAGTCACGTGACATTGAAATATTTGAGATGTCACCACTATCATCGTCGCCGCCACCGTCGCTTTCACTATTAACATTAAAATATAATAATAACAATATGATCATTATAATAACAAAATGAAAATTAATATATTAGATTAATAGTATTATCATGATAACAACCTGTCTATCTACAGCCACTTCATAGCTCACCAATATCTTCAACCCCATATACCCCAACCCTAGTCAAACTACCTATTTGGGAAATCCCAAGTCACAAATAATGCCAAAATATACACTCCGAGTCGCAGGCCAAATTTCCACTCACAGCGACAGTATCACCAAGCCAGTGAAAGTCGCATTACAATAGTATACCTTAGTATCTTCGTCGACAGAACTAAATATACAACCAGCAAGCCAAGATGGTACGTTAGAGAGGAATGAATAAAGCGAGGAAATGAATAGTGAAATGGATATTTGATAAAGTTAGAGATCTGTTCGATATGACCGAAATGAGCGACATCTGTCCGACCAACACGACAACCAACTTGACTCGACAGTTTGTACTTGACCTAGACGAATTATCAAGTTGGGAAAGTAAAGACAGAGATTGAAATTGATGGTACAAATGTGATAGTCCTATAGACTTGAAAAAAGAGGTCATGACACTGCGACACTTTCACCACTCCAATGCTAGCTCTCAACATCAGAATCGAATTTTAATCATATATACCATTCCACTTTCAACTCCTCGTGCTCATTATTCAACTGGCATTTCTGTTTTTGTTTGTTTTACTAACATACCGTGTAGAGTGACGCCGTTACGATCAGAACCAGAAAGTTCATCAGAAACCCCCTTTTGGGACGTCGTCAGTTTGTCATTGACGTTCTGCACCCCAACAGAGCCAATGTTTCCAAGGACGAGCTCCGTGAAAAACTCGCCACTATCTACAAGACTGAGAAGGATGCTGTGTCTGTTTTCGGATTCCGCACTCAATATGGTGGTGGTAAATCCACTGGATTCGGTTTGATCTACGACTCTGCTGAGGCCCTCAAGAAATTCGAGCCCCGTTACCGTCTTGTCAGATATGGATTTGCCGAGAAGATCGAGAAGGTTTCCAAGATCCAAAGAGCCCAAAAGAAGAACCGTGGTCTCAAGGTCAGAGGTACTGGCAAGAGACAAGCCAAGAGAACCAGAGGAGATTAAATGTAATAATTCTTGTGTTATACTTTGTCTGCATGTAATTATTATTTGTCTTTAAAAAATGAAAACTGAAACGATTAATCTGGTGCACTCGATTCGCTTGTCGTCTGCTTTTATGCTACGGGCTATATTACTATTTTATATGCGTATATCGCTTGTCGCTTGTCGTCTGCCTATATGCTAACGGGTTATATTATTATATATACGTATATATTATACATTTAGCGCTTTTCAGAATAAGCAGGAGGCGCTTCGAATGCTTTGTACGATACTTGGAGACTAGCAACCCATGAAAGTGCAATATATAGCACAGAAAGAAACAATACAGAAACAAGAGATCCCATCCAGATGCCAGGTGAGAAGAACTGATAATCATGGAATAGCGAAACATAGCTAGTTGTGGCTGCTGCTTCTGCCACTACTTTAGTACCAGAGCTGCTGGTGGAAGTAGAGTTGGCATCTGTATCAGATACCACAATATGAACGTTATCTTTGTCAGACGAGCCACTTAATGTTGGGGCTGATTCTCCACTGTAGATAATCACAAAGTTGGGAGATGGTAGCTTGCTTACAACTGAGTAAATAAGCCTATCAGTCTCTTGTATAGATTTGGCACGAATGGATCCCTCATCAGATAAAAGAGGGATATGTAGATCAAATACCCGAGGAGCAGTGTCAATATAAGTCTCGAAAGATCCTGTATCAACGTCGACATTTACCCAGTCGGCGTTGCATACTTCAAATAAACTATCGAGAATCAATTGCTCAGTCTGTGGCGACTGGTCATCAGAATATAGAGACTCGAATTTCTTGGTATATTTGGCAGTAGATGCCAGAGAAGCCAAATGGGGCATATTAGAAGCAGACAAGTCTGAATCACGAGCATTGTATTGCCTAACAATGATATAGGCATCATAGGGGCATCCGGAGATTAACCTATCCACACCATCAATAACTGCATTAGTGGACCAAGAGGTAGGGTCTTCCAGCCCTGAAAAGTCAATCCCATTGGAATGGATACTGGTTGATGGTTCCTTTGTGTTTGATATGACAACGAATGGAGAGGTGTTTTTGAATGCCGAAACCACGTCGGTTAAAGTAAGCGCCCACGCTACTACAGTGGACACTGTTAATCGAGACACCATTTTCTTAATATGGAATATGTAGAGGCGGATTCCGATTGTTTTGTGTCTAGAGCCAGCAACCTGTCCTCCTCCTGTACAATGAGAGTATCTTGTATCTCGAACATTTGGATGTCTTCACCACGTTCAAATCTCGCGGTTAGGGGACGCTGGGTTTAATAATTGATTACCCGGTGTAGTCCTATCTGTAAGTACACACATCCTTTGCTGGGATATAACTCTATATACCTAGATTTCAATTGATCCGGCAAGGCAACAACATGGACATTGGGGGTTCTTCGGCTAAATAATGTTTTCTGCCGGAAAATCGAATAGCTAAATCCAATCGACAATCCAGCGCTACTTAATTAAGTTCAAGATATTTCATAGATGTCAATCTTGGATGTCAATCATACCCGTCGGGCCTTGAATCTCGCCGCGCCGGCGTTTTCCCCTCTTAGCGATTATCATATGTGCCTATGAACTCGGGTGGACACACACAGTACAGGGGCAGGATGGTCCGTGAGCAAATTCGTTTTTTGGACCCCGCCGACAATACGTTTGATAGAGACTTGAACGTATTCGTTTGGGGCAAATGAATGTGACGATTTATCCGGGTTTTGAGACAGGAAAAGCCAATCATGGTTGCTTAGGGGAGTGCAGCAGACTGGTCTACGGCCCGCATGAAGGACGTTCAATGTTGCTCAGGGGTATAAGATCCAGATCCATGGACCGCATGGATGTACGATAGTATGGCGGGACAGGCATATATTCGGATGCCAATTGCCAATTCTAGTTGACCGCTTGAACTTTATGGGTGCTTTTGGTGGTACTTCTGAACCTAGTAAACTGCTCTACCTATAAGTGTTTGAAAGGGTCTTTTCATGATTCTTGGAAATTAACTTTATACACGGCACATTTGATATTCACAAACCATGTGCAAAAAAAAGGAATAGTAGATAGAGGAGACAGTTAAACGATGGTGGTGAGGAGATCTGTCGAAAAGGCTGCTCAAGGTTCACGGTTCAAGGTTGAAGGTAGGTTATATGCATGCCTGTCCAAGAGGATCAGAACCTGCCAAGTTTTCGAGCCTGGTTCATGTAATAATCTATTTTAGATAAAGACTCAGGCATCTCTGTGGAGTACCGCGTGATCAATATACAAAATAGACATACTAAGACGTACGATCGTGTTTGTGCCCACGATGACCGAATGTACGACCTTTTAAGATCTTGTTTTTCATATTAACCAAGCAAAGTTTTGAGACACTCTATGCGGAGAAGATATGCACATATGCATATGGATGGTAGATTTAGATTTGAATGCCTTTAAAAACAAAAAACTGGTGAAAAAGCTTATTGACAAAGACATGGCGAAAGTGATGATACAGTAACTCCGGTGAGGGGATCCAAGCAGACAAAGAATCAATGGGACTTCATTATCATTTGAGTTGAGGTTTGTTTTTTGTCGGTGTCCGTGTTTTATTCCATTGGTGTATGCGACGACGTACACGGGTTTTTTGGCTATTTCTCTGCCCAGCCGCAGTTTATCAGTAAATACAACAAACAGCGTATCTGGATTAACTGATACAAAAAATCACACCCCATTAAGCCAGTGAGGGGTCGAACTGCATCCTTTTCTATCTGAACAAAGTGACCAGAGCCAATTTGGGTGCTTGTTTTCTGTATTTCTGCCTGTCTATTTCGCTCAGGGTCTGGAACGTTGCATAGATCTATCTAAGTATCTGATTCCAATTAGGTCTGGAGCATACACATATCGACCGGGCCAAATCCACATCATTGCATTATCTTTAGGAATATAATCAGCAACAAATATAAAGGACCCCTTCAATCCATTGAGTTTGGCGGAGACGGTTTCTAGTCTTGTACAATTGAATTGAATTTTCACTTTCACTTTCACTTTCAGTCTTTTTTTTTTCTTGGCATAACAACCGGAAACATAGAATCTTAAGAGGATTAGACTATATTTTTTGGCTGTTATCATACCGTCAAGCCAGTGGGAAAAGGAATAATCCACAGACTCCTCACCCAAGCCTATGGCAATAAGCGATCAATGTCAGGTAAACAATACGACTAGAGAAAAAACAAAAAGAAAGCCTAAACTGCATCCAACCATTTGTTGTCTCTGATTGTTAAGTCGCATTGTCGTCAAGGTGATGCTTCCCCACTGATGCTCTCCTCATGAGTAGCTCAAATAACCCACTGCCGTTATCCAATGGGGGTGGTGTCAATAAAAAACAACCACCGCCGAAAAAAGGAAAGCCAAGGGGAATCAGAAGAGATCGAGATTGTTTCACGTGTCGACATCGTGGAGTCAAATGCGATTTAAACAGACCGTTCTGTACGCCGTGTATTGAGGCAAATGTTCGTTGCGAGGGCTATCCAGCAAGATTGATTTGGAGCACGCCTTCAGAACATCATTTAGTGGGTGGATCAAAGAGTAGAGCAGCTTCTAAAAGTACTCCTGATATTAGTTATACTAACAATAATGGCCATGTCAGTCCTGTCGATGGCCCTCCCTCTACTCCTAACAAACTTCGCTCCTCAGTGCCTACTGACTCAAGCCTTCCCAAGCCTTATAATTTTGCATTCAACAGTTCGGTAACGGTATCTAATCATCATGGTCATCCAAGTCCGTCAATATCTCCACCATCCACTTCTTCATTATCTCCTTCTTGGACTACTAGTACTAGTGTTACTGGTCCTAATACTGGAAGCACGCCTGTTCCCACCGCCCCTACAACCAATAATAGTCATGTATCACTATTTCCTTCTACAACTACCGCCTCCACTGTGTCTTCATCAATGAGTTCAGACCCGGAGCTGTTCTCCTTAGATACCTCACCTCATCTTAACAAAATGCTTTTGCCAAGAACCGCCTTTATTGGACTTGGCGACATTGAAGAATCTCCTGATGAAACGATTGCCCCTGACGACGGTGACGAAGTGGACCCAATGAAGATATCAAACTTCTTATGGGGCATCAAAGCCATTTTAACAGCTTTCAACCACGCCAAACAAACAAACGCAGGCCCCAAATCGCATCAAGGGTATGCAAAATCAGAGACTCTGTCTACCATATGGAACTTTGTATCAGCATGTCTAGATAATACTCAAAAATCTCGAGATGCAGAACTTAACTCGCTTCAATTACGAGCAAATGCCATTGAAGAATTGCAGACTTTTATAAACAATGGGGTCATTGAAGCCATCTTTTCCATTCTTGCATTTACTTATTTCGATGTTTGTCAGGGATCTTTTGGCTGCTGGCATGGTCATCTTCAGGGAGCGCGCTCACTTTTGGACCTTCACTGCACAAACAAACAACAACTTCTTCAATCATTTAGAAATACCCCTGGTCTCCAGCATGCAGTGACACTTTTAAATTGGTATGATGTCACGGGTGTAATAGCCAACCCCACTCGATCTTTCCTATTTGAAAGCTGGCATAGAGAATCAATCGATGATAAGTTCTTCTCTCTAGTGGGTTGTCCTAAAAACATATTCCTTCTCATTCCTGAATTATACAAGCAGACTCCATGTCAGCCTGAATGGTTAGCTGTCGCATTAAACGAAGTGCTACTTATCAATCAAATGGAAACCTCCTATATAGATCGAGCAGGCAATGCTTGGAAATATGCTTGTTTGATGATGGCATTAGAAAGGTGTTCTGAAACGACTACTGGTACTCGATCTATCTACTCCATACCGATGGAAACTTTGGTAGGTAAAGTGACTGAAGGAATAGCTTCAATTCCATTCAACACCGCTCTATCTCAACATCTGGCTGTGGTCGTCTATATGGCGGCCCGGAACGCCAGCAAAGATGAACATCGTCAGATAATACGTCGATACTGGAACTTTTGGTCATCAGAGAAATTCCCACTCTACGCAGATGCTCTTGCTCAATGCGAGCAATGGTGGAGACAACAACCGTCTACGGCCAGCAGCACTCCTGCATCCAGCTTCGGTCTCGGAGATCTCAATTGATAATATGCATTGTATTCTATTATATATATAATTTAACGACTCATACCTAGATCCTAGATCCTAGATCCTAGATACCACATCAGCCTTGTCTGCAGGGTCCAAGCAGTTAAGTTTCTAGGCAAGGATCATGAAGTAGCTTATTTCTCCACCTTCTAATACGCCCATCAAAGGATGAATATAAATATTAACGCCAGCTGTTTAACATCGCTCGTTTATGCCGGGACATTGTTAATAGTGTATTATCTATGTGTAGCCCCGGTCTGCCACTTTCTACCGAATGTGACCCGCCAGAGAGTTAGGCTCGCATACTTTCAGCACTTCTGGGACGTCGTTTCGGAGATTCAGGTATGTATATTACCTCCAAAAAAAAAATTTATATTTTATCCTAACTTTTGAACTGTTTCTAGGCCGTCTCATTTACAATTCAGACTTACGGCAATGTGATCAATAATTCAGAATCATCGCTTATTATTGGTATGTTAGTAGTGATAGTAGTATAGACCAGTTCTAACAGCTTCAAAAGCAAATCATCAATCTATGTGGGATTATATTCTGCTAGGCTCGATTGCCCACAATTATAATATCAGAGGTCAAAGCTACTTTTACCAATGGGCATCGCTGTTCCGTATTCCACACCCTCGTACACTTTGGAATAAGTTCACTCTGACTCCGAACTGGGCAATGGAAACTGAGCTGGTTTCACGAGCCTTGAATTCTGCTCTTGCTGTAAAAGACCCTCGTAAGTAATATTCTCTCAAAGTCTACATCAGGACGGGGTCTAGAAATAGTATTTCATCACTAATAGTTATGCAGTGTGGATTGCAATATTTCCAGAGGTAGAGACTGCGAATACAGGGCTTGTGAACAAAAATAGTGCTGTTCTACGACAGCGGGGAGTAAAGCCCCTGGAGAATTTACTTTATCCTCGATTCCACGGATTTGCTTCATGTCTGCCTTTTTTGAGAAAGGCCGGAATAGCATGTGTATACGACTTTACAGTAACATACTATTTCAGACAGACCGAGACGGCAACTGATGGCCATGGTAAAAGTCGCATAACATGGATCGAGCGTACTCCAACATGGATGGATATTCTTTTTTCCGACAAACCATCGGAGAATATTCGCGCTGAGGTCCATGTACAACGGTTTGAAATGAGCGATATACCTAGAAGAAGAAGAAAAGTCGAAAAATGGCTAGAAAAACGCTGGTATGAAAAGGATTTACGAATTCAACTCAATCGGAAAGCCTTGTGGAAGGATTCAGGCGAGACAGGGAGATACCCAGGGCGAATCGGATGGTTTGAAAGATGGAAAGCAGCATGAGAATATAAATATTGTTCATTATCATCAGTAAAATTACATACATACTCTATTGATTCCCACAACTTATATATTTCTTTATAATATGCATAATAATTAAAGAGAGGTCTTTTCAATCCTATTCGCAAGGTCATCGACCTCGGGGCTGTGTTCGAGACTGACGTTCTCGTTCTCTTCGTCTTCGGCGTCTTTGACAATGTCCTCAGTCTCGCTCTCTTGTTCCTCATCTCGTCCTTCTTCTTCTTCTTCATCTTCTTCATCCTCATCATCAGTGAGTTCTTCCATATCATCCAATTCGTCTAGTTCACCGAATCCACGATCTTCGAAAATCTTGGTAATCAAATCAACCGCTTCGTGATCTTCTGGGAATCGGTTACCATTAATCTCAAGCGTCTTTAAATTAGGCAAATTCTTGCTAATCGCCTTACTGAGTAACTGAACACCATTGGATTCGATTTCATTATATTGTAATTTCAACACTTCCAAACTCGATAATTCTCCACCGTCAAGAATCGTCTGAGCGAAGATCTCGCCTCCACGTGAAGACAGCAAACAATCACTAATACCTAACTCCTTTAATTTTGTCCAGGTATGAAATACTTTACTTAAAGCACGAGCACCTCTTTCAGTTAAAGTGTTATCTTGAAGATCAAGTTTCTCCAATTCAGGGGATTTGGAAAGACCATTAAGAAACAAATGCTCGAGACCCTCTTGACGAATACCATTCTGGTATAAACGGATCTCTCGAATCGAACCATGAGCAGCTAGAAACGATGCCCATGCTTCCATCGATCCATTCTCTAACCGATTTCGTCCACAGATCACCGTCTTGAGAGGAGCATATTGGTTCTCCGTCTTGATCTTTGCTAGTTTCTCTAAAGCATTTGCCACTCTTGAGCCTGCTAAAGGTCCAAAGCCGTTATTTGCCAAAATTAAGTGTTCCAATGGACCATGTTTAGCTAAGAACGACTCCAAGGGATCGATGGTGGCAATACCAAATGCATTATCCGATAGATCGATAGTATGAAGCTTAGAACATTGCAAAAGTGCAACTAGAATAGCATCCAACGAGCTGGGGATTTCTTCACGTAATCTTCCAGTGAAAATGTCCGATAAATTGGCCTTTTCCAGTTCTTTTTTCGATCCCAGGCTCTTAGCCAACGCCTTGCAAGCTTCTACCCCATACGAATTACCAGCAAAATCAACCTCCTTCACGTCGGGAAATTGATCCAGCTTCTCCAAATATGGCTTAATATCCGTTTCGGAATCAAACTTCTTGCCTTGAACTTCAATTGAAAACGACATAGTTTCCGCTCTACGAACTAACAACGCCTTTGTTTATCGTGAATCAAAAAACAAACATGGAAAAAAAAAAGCGCTGTCCCTGCCGCTGAATATGCATATGAAAACACGAAAAAAACATCAGCGCCTCTCCCGCCGCACTAGAACCCACTGGCAAGGTAGCACGCCAATGGCTCCAGAAGGCGAGCTCCATCCAGGTTCCACCCAGATTTTATCGTTTGATTTACTAGCTATTGGCCTGGCCTCCTTCCATTGAGGAGTTATCTTCTGTGTTTGTCATATTTGCGAAATAATTTCACAACAAACTCGACAGCCGCAGGCAGGAACTGACCGAGAAGAATCCTGTGGCTCGGCCATATCAGCGATAAATCCATCAGTTCCATCGAAAATAGCTCTATAGACGTTTCAACTATATCCTCATAACATAAAGTGTTCCTAAACAGTCTCCCTAGAATCCCCTTACTTCTAAAGACCTTGTGCCCCATAGGCCGTCTAAGGGTTCTCGATGATTCCAAAAAGGACCCTAACCTCCGGAGATTGCTCACTATATAGGCAAGGCTCATCATGGTTAATTGAAATGTTTCTAAATATTGGACTGGTGAATTATATCTATCCAAGGAGGAATAACCGGAAAATCTATATACACTCTTGTCGCTAAAAAAAATGGTTCTTCACAATCCTAATAATTGGTAAGTCGGATAATGAGATCTGGATCGAAATCAGGATTTGAACATGGACTGATGTTTCGACCATGATCAGGGCATAGTCAATATAGTCCCTAACATGACTCTAGGCATTGGGTTGATAAAAACTGTATTTACTGGTCTAGAGACTATTTCAGTGAGAAACTGGTTGGGCTCTCTGCCAAATCTTCTGATGGCAAAACCAATGTTGAAATCACTGAGCTCAAAAGTCTCGAGGGTGATGTAGATGTTTCCCAGCGAAAGGGAAAGGTTATCAGCTTGTTTGATCTCAAGATGGAATTGTTATACAAGGGATCCACTACTGATGAAAAGGATGTCACTGGACAAATATCTGTGCCTGAGATTGCATATGATACTGAAGAAGATGAATACAACTTTAGTATCTCCATTAACAATGACAAATCTTCCAAAGAACCAGTCAAAGCTCTTGTTCGTAAAGAGCTTGTTCCAAAGTTGCGTAAAGCACTTCAACAATTTGGTAGAGACCTTATTGAAGTACATGGAAAGGATATCCAACACCCTGATGCTTCCTTGTCATCATCCAAGGCTTCATCTCAACCAACTAGCGGCTCGGCTACTCCAGGCGAGCCGAAATCCGTGGTTGGCACTTCGGCTTACAATACAACTTCTTTACACTTTGAGCCAGTTTTCAATGCTCCCGTTAATCAAATCTACGATGCGTTCACAAAACCGGAAATGGTTGCTGCATGGACTCGTTCAAAGCCTGACATCACTGCAAAAGAGGGTTCCGAATACTCACTTTTTGGTGGTAACATCACTGGTAAGATTTTGAAATTAAAGGAAAATGAGTCCATTGAACAGACCTGGCGTTTAAGAGATTGGAAAGCTGGCCATTATGCTAAGATGAATCTTAACTTGAAATCGGGTTCCGGTGAGACCATTGTTAATGTCGACTGGTCTGGAATTCCCGTTGGACAGGAAGAAGTTGTAGAAAGAAACTTTGATGAGTACTATGTCAAGTCTATCAAGCTGACTTTTGGATTTGGTGCTGTTCTTTAGATGTAGTGTTAGATAAAAGAAAAATAATAAGAGAAAGCCAGCATTTATTTATAAAGTATGAATTGCCATTGGCCATTGGCCAGCATCCAGCAACAGGACCAGACCACTAACGAATCATCTGAGTATCAGGGAGAGTATTTCAGAGTTAGCTAATTGCTAGAGATTGATATAATCGATATATCATCTCGGAAATTGTTTGTTAATAGATATAGGGGTAGATAAAGAAAGTGTTTCCGGGTTAGGGTATGTTTCCTATTAGGAACTGAATTACCCCTGAGTTTTTTGAGTTCAGAGAAGCCAGGAATTGTGAGACAGATTGGACCTAGAGAAAATATGACTAAAAGGAAATAAAATAATAAATAAATAAATAATTCAATAATACGGGCGAGCTTAATCGCTAAACCCCTCAGGTACGCCTTTAGCATGTCGCTGATTAGTACGTAGTCCAGTATATAAGCCACCAAATTCACAGTTCCAGGATAGTAGACCCTTTTTGACAAGGTTGAGGATCTTGTATGCCTCCATACTGGAATATGGTATGGATGTTTGAGGGTCCATATATTTGGATGGCAGGCCCGTGACCGCGCAGGGACCTCTATGTTTTGGAGGACGAGGCTTGGCAAGCGAAGTGGCCCCAAACAGAATGGTTTTGATTTTGGTGTTGCTGAGTTCAGTTGATTCGGGGAAGTTGACAAGACTGACGGTGTTTTTGTTACGAATTGAGTACGGACCATGCAGTTTAAGGATTTTAGACGAGTCTGGGTTAGAGTCTTGACCCTCTTGGGAATCTGACTCGTGCTTACCAACATAATCTCCGCCCTCGACTTTGACCGTGATCTGGGTATCCGGTCCTTCATCTGACACCTTATTGGCTATCTGATCAGATTTTTCGTCAGATTTTGCATCTGGTGATGGCGATTTTGATGCTTCGACCGCTTCGTTCTTTATAACTTCAGGTAAATCAGTGCTAGCTGAATCAGCGGTCTGGTCTTTTGTATCAATTCTCTCCGCTTCACCATTTACAGCTTGGTTCTCGTCCAAACTATCACGCTTATCCAGAGTCGAGGTCTCATCTACGTCCATCGGATCTACTTTCATTGCATCCTCAGTCTTTGGTGTTTCTAATTCTTCTTCCGCCTGTTCGCTAGTCCGTTCTGATTCCAGTTCCGGTTCTCTACTATCGTGTTCTTCCTCGCGCTCTTCTTCTTTCTGTTCATTATTATATTCTTTCTTTTGCGGATTCTTTTCACGTTCTAATGCTTCGTCTACATTGTCTGTCTTTTCGCCATCTTCCTCATTTTTCACTAACTGCTCGCCTTGTTCAGTATCAGTTTTTTGTCCCAATTCTTCGATCTTGTTCTCTTTCACGACATCATGGATAACAATCATCGGTCCTCGACGATTGAATATGCGCTTTGGTGGTATCAATTTCGTGCTGCTAATAAAGCGGATAACAGAAGTCATAGGGATCCGTCGAGCCAGCATTGCAGCTCGTCTTTTTTGTTTTCTCTCTTCTTCCAATGCAAAGAAATCGTGTAATGAAGCGGTATTTTTCTCTTCGGTTATCTTGGCCTCGGCCAGCCTTTCTGCTTGAGTCATCCTGTGGACCTTTTTCGCAACTGGGGCCACATAGTTCGCCTTACGAGCCTCCTGTTCTTGGAGTCTTTCGATAATGTCCTGCTTGTTTTTAACAGTTGCTTCACGTTGTGAAACTCTTCGATGGCTTGCCAACAAATTGGCACTTAAGGGTCCAGAATGCTTTTTGACTTTGACCGCTTCAACTGTAGCAGTCTTGGGGGATTTATACGTTGGCAACTGAAGCATTTTCTTTTGTTTCTTCTTTTGCAATTGTCGCTTCTCTTCACGCTGCTTACGTTCAAGCTCCTTTTCTCCTTCGTCATCATCCGACCCACCTCCTTCAATCGAGCTATCATCCGAATCACTGAAATTGGAATCGTCTGATGCAATGCTTCTTTCGCCCATTTCAGCACGAGATCGTTTCCTCTTATGCGACTTCCCTTCTCTTTCTTCTTCTTCTTCTTCTTCCTCCTCAAACCTGTCCTCACGCTCCCGTGCGCCCTTATTCACACTCTCTTCCTCATCTCCCTCTTCCTCTTCGTCCTCGCCCTCGTCTTCATCGTCGTCTTTTGCCTCAAACTCTTGGTCGTCTTCAAATTCCATGAAAATGTTCTCTTCATCTTCTAGAGGTTCTTCTGCTTCAAGCAGAGATTTCAGTCTATTGCCGGCATTGGCACGCCTAGCGCGCGTGGCAATGATACTCTCCTCGATAGATAGACTATCCGCCATGACGAGTAATCAAGTTACCTGTTGATGACAATAACAATATGAAGATGCTCTGTTCCAATAACACCAACATTAAAACGGACCTTTTTCAACAGGAAGGTGAAGTACAGTTGGTTGCCTTTAATGCATACGGTATCCGGTTTATAGCATACAATTTAATGTACTTCTTCTGTGAGGGGCATGTAGGTCACATATATCAATCGATTCAAGGCCCTGAGCAGACTAGATAATCTGACGTTTGACATCCACCATAACTTCTCAGTAGTTAGAGAACACGATTCGTGCTCGCATGCGGTTTGGGACCGGACCCCGTTGGCGCCTCCGGCGGCTGGGCTCTGCCCAGACCCGTAGCTCCGCTTCGCGGAGGGCTGGGATCGTATACTCGTTCAATGTGGCCCATGTCCTCTGCGAAGCAGAGCCACGGGTCTGGGCAGAGCCCAGCCGCCGGAGGCGACAACGGGGGTCAAACATGTAGGTAGTAGTATATTGCTATAGCAGCGATTGAGACTCGTGGTCCTGCGAAGCAGCGCCATTAGGCCTTCTTCTTTGCCTGCTGCTTGAGCTTTTCTTTCTTAGCTGACCGCAGTAATACAGTACCAACAAAACTCCCAACTATAAATAGACCCACCAGGATTAGAATCACCGGGATACGAATGGCCCACTCTCGTGGAGGGAAAAACGAGTACAGGAAGTTCGGTTCATCGACAAATGGCTAGAGGAGATCAGTTAGTGGCTGCGGTCGTGCTGATTCCGTGTCCACATCACTCAGAGACAACTTACCAGAACAAACGTCCATGTTGTGTAATAAACAAATACGACAGTAGCGACTGTCAACATTGTCAGTCCTACCAGGCCATCAAGAGACTATATATCGTCAGTATTCATCTATCTCGACCATGTATGCCTTCGCCGCTGACATAATCCTCTCTTGCAATCCTCTCTTGCACGCCGCTTGCCCTTTTGAACTCACCATACTGAATCTGTTAACAATTCAATCCAGTCGACTATAGCTAACGAAGATTATTCTCGATGCGCGTGTGTCAATATCAACAGGTTTAATGATCCATCTGTCATTAATATTCATATATACGGGGGGAGTCACATGACATATACCCATATATTCTATACACATAATATGTTGGTGAGTGTTTAAGTCATTTTACATGTATATTCTAACTCAATAAGCAGAATGAGACTATATCATCTGGCTTGAAGGATAAAGTCATATCACATGCTCTAGTCTAGTTGATACCGTTATGCTGTTGCAACAGAAGTTTCGGTAAAACCCGAACCCGTAAGAAACCCGATGATGAAGGACCTGGTCTTTCGAACTATTGCTTTATTCGGAAACAAAGACGTGGATTCTATCTACGGGAGAGACAGGAACGACACAGAACAGAATAAGATCCCACAGGAGGCAGCCGACCGATCATGACGGATGTTCGGACCTAGACCGGCATGCGCGTGCGCGCACCGGCCAATTATGACTTGCGGAGATGGAATTATTGTTTGCGGCTGGATTAAGCATAGCATAGGCGAGTAAGCAACCGATGCATATATTTCTAATAAAGATAATTCATTCCTCTTTCTTCCTTCTTTTTTAGAAACTGACCAATTTGAAGTTTTTTTTTTTGAATATGAGTCTCTCAATTGCCCGTACTGCACTTCGTCGTGTCACCACCACTGCTCCTAGAGCAGTGACCTATTCCACAGTGTTTGCTCGTGGAAAAGCCACTCTTCCCGACCTCGACTACGATTTCGGGGCCTTGGAGCCTTTTATATCGGGACAGATTAACGAGGTATGTATACAATAGGAGGTGTAATAATAGGTGGTCTTCACTCATCTTGTAATGGATGTCTAACATCAAATAGCTCCATTACACCAAGCACCATCAAACATATGTCAATTCATATAACGCTGCCATTGAGAAGCTTGCACAAGCTGAGCAGGATGGAAACATCAAGGCTCAGATCGAGCTCGGTCCCGTTATCAATTTCCATGGTGGAGGCCATATCAACCATTCTTTATTCTGGAAGAACTTGGCCCCTCAATCTGCTGGTGGCGGTGAACCCCCTGCTTCAGGAAGTCCTCTGGCTAATGCTATTGAGCACAATTTCGGATCCTTGGATAACCTTATTAGCAATGTAAATGGTAAATTGGCTGGCATACAAGGCTCTGGATGGGCATGGATTGTAAAGAACAAGGAGAACGGTGCCTTAGAGACCATCACCAAATCCAACCAAGACCCTGTTACCGGCCCTTATATCCCCATTGTTGGCATTGATGCATGGGAACATGCTTATTACTTGCAGTATAACAATGTCAAGGCTGACTATTTCAAGGCAATTTGGAATGTTATCAACTGGAAGGAGGCCGAGCGTCGTTATGGCGCATAACTGATTAATGGTATGTAATGTTAATTAGTTATTTTCGTAGCAAATATTGAACTTTTTGAAAAAATTTAATGAAAACAAGGATCGGTTGAAATTTGCTGGCCTAGTACTGAGTGTTGCTAACTGTGATATTGAACTGGAGGATAGTAAAGTTCTCCATCGGGTTCTTGACGGCGAATCCGGGGAGCTGTTGCGAGTCTGCATGTTTGAGAAGGACCTAGCGACCGTGAGGTAATCACTTTTGTTCCCGTATGTATCATGAAAGCTAATATTGTCCTTGAACACACGTTAGATAGATAGATAGATAGATAATCAATTAACGTCTCTGAATTCGGCGGTCATCATAGGGTTTCCCTATGACACTTTCAAAAACGTGGAAGCCTGACCCTGTCCTAAAATGTTGAGCCCAGTAACGGACCCTGTAATAACAAGTTTAAAACGCTGACAAGCCCTTATCTGGTGGCACATGCTAAATTCGTCTTCCTTTGTATCGTTTTTATGCTTGAACGCACGTTTTAGACAGTAGTCCGTTAAAATGCTTCCTAGGCCGACGCCAGATAGATAAAACAGAATCACCATTGCATCTGAAGTGCTATGCTCTAGTTTACATGTCATTTATAGCTCCACAGCAGGTTTACACATAGTTTACGGAAATAATCGGAAGTTATTCCGGAAAACTCCGAAATTTTCATAAAAGCTGCTTATGGACAAGCGTAAAAACGTTTTCAAACAAAAGCTGCCTTGCTAGCTCAATCGGTAGAGCGTGTGACTCTTAAACGTCCTTTAAAGGAATAAAAGTCATCACAAGGTTGGGGGTTCGACCCCCCCGTAGGGCTCATTTTTTTTTCCAATGTTCAAAGTATGTGGCACGACAGTGGCCAAATGTTTTTTTTTATTTGCCGTCTGATATAGCAAGACGTCTTGTGTTGTGAGAGCATTTATCTATAAAAATATGTAGTAATTGATTGCGAAGATACAAAAAAAATTAACTGTGATAAGTAAGCCGTTCATCAACCTACCATCCACACATGGACGTCCGTGAAGTAGACCTGGACTCCAATAACTGCCAACCCCAACCCACACTGACCGACTGGCTGACTGACCTGACGGACTCGATCAGGGATTTTCATGAGGCATGAGCTCGTCAGTAAAAAAACTCATAAAGTAGATTTCCCGGACATTGCGTAAAAATGTCGACTCCAGAAGGGTCTGAATTAGCCGATAAGGTAGAACAGGTGTCATTGAAAGAGCAGCACGCTCAGAAAGTAACTCCCTGGGAAGTAGAGGGAGCCGTGGTGGACGGCGAGAGCCAGGGAGTAGATTATGACCGAATTATCCAGGATTTCGGCACTACTCCGTTGACTGCCGATACATTGGCCAGATTCGAGAAGCTCACTGGTCACAGACCTCATAGATTGCTTCGTAGAGGAACTTTCTTCACGGATCGCGATTTGAGTGTGATTCTTGATAGATATGAGCAAGGAAAGCCGTTTTTCTTGTATACCGGTCGAGGTCCTTCCAGTGACAGTATGCATCTGGGACATATGATTCCTTTTGTGTTCACGAAATGGTTACAGGATGTTTTCGATGTGGCGTTGGTTGTGGAAATGACAGATGATGAGAAGTTCTTATTTAAACAGAACCTGTCAATTAAGGACACCAAGGGCTTCTATATGGAGAATGCCAAGGACATCATTGCCGTGGGATTCAAGCCGGAAAAGACTTTTATCTTTTCGGACTTGAATTACATGGGAGGAGCCTTTTATGAGAATGTAGTAAGAGTATCACGTCAAGTCACCACCTCTACTGCCAGAGCAGTGTTTGGCTTTAAAGATTCAGATAGTATTGGACGAGTCCATTTCGCGTCGATTCAAATTGCTTCTGCCTTTTGTAGCTCTTTCCCACATATTTTTGGCAACCGCGACGATATCCCCTGTTTAATCCCCTGCGCTATTGATCAGGACCCTTACTTCCGAGTCTGCAGGGACGTGGCCACCAAACTCAAATATCCCAAACCATCCAGTCTGTATGCCAAGTTTTTCCCTGCTTTGCAGGGTCCTTCATCCAAGATGTCTGCCTCCAACGAGTCATCAGCCATTTTCATGACCGACACCGCCAAGCAGGTGGCTAAAAAGATTAACAAGCACGCCTTTTCGGGTGGGCGTGCCACATTAGAAGAACATCGTGAGTTGGGTGGCAATCCGGATGTGGACGTGGCCTTCCAGTATATCTCGTTCTTCCTTGAAGACGATGAAGAGCTGGACCGCATTGCCGCTGACTATCGTGCAGGCAAGATTCTGTCTGGCGAGATGAAAGCCCACGCAATCAAATTACTCCAAGGTTTCCTAGCCGACTTCCAGGAGAAGCGTGGTAAAGTGACCGACGACGATGTGCGCTTCTACGCCGACACTAGCCGGAAATACGAATACATTCCGGACAAGGTCCGCCTGGCTGGCGTCTCTTCTTCCTCTACTTAATACATAGACTATCAGATTGAATCCCGTGTTGCGCCTCCGGCGGCTGGGCTCTGCCCAGACCCGTGGCTCCGCTTCGCGGAGTGCTGGAACCAGCTGTCATAACTAACTAGTAAATCATGAAGCCCTCCGCGCAGCGGAGCCACGGGTCTGGGCAGAGCCCAGCCGCCGGAGGCGCAACAAGCGAATCAACACAAGACAGCAGGCAATGATTTATTTACAAAAAACAAAGTTATTAAGTGGACAGTGGGTGGGCGTTCAGATAATTGACCAGACTGTCGATGGTGATGGCTTTGAGGTTGTGCCTGCTGGCAAAGTCAAGACAGTCGTCACGACGGGCCATGAGCCCGTCTTCGTCACGAACAATCTCACAGATGACACTAGCAGGCTCGAAGCCCGCCAGCCGGGCAAGGTCGACACCTGCTTCGGTATGACCTCTACGGGACAGCACGCCGCCTTCGACGGCTCGCAGTGGCAGTAAATGGCCTGGCTTTAGGAAATCCTCAGCCTTGGTCGTGGGATCAGCTAGTTTTCTAGCCGTCAGCGCTCGGTCGTGGGCCGAGATGCCGGTGGTGGTACCGTCAGCATAGTCCACACTTACAGTATAGGCGGTTCCATGACGATCTGAACGGTCGGCAAGCATCAATGGTAGGTCTAAACGGTCGGCAATGTGCTTGCTCACCGGAGCACAAACGTATCCCGAAGAATAACGCACTAGAAAGGCCATTTTTTCAGTTGTTATTTCCGAAGCAGCGATTATCAGATCGCCTTCGTTTTCACGGCTTTCGTCATCGAGAACAACCAGAAACTGGCCCTCTTTAAATGCCTTGATGGCGTCTGGTATCGAATCGAATCTTGTCATAGAAAATAATGGCTCGCTAGGCTATTACTGGGCTCGAATAGAGAGAATTTCAAATACTGATTATAGATGAATACTGACTGACTAAAATATGGCGCGGCGTAGAAGATGGTCGATCGTAAGGCTATATAAAGGAGAGGAACAATAGGACGGCAGACGATATGAATGGAGATAAAACTGAGCAGACTTAGATCAGACCGATCCTACTAAATAGTACACTGAAGAAGTAGTTGAGATGATATTTGAGAGACTTAAAAATAACCGGTAATGGGAAGCTTGGCCAATTTATATTCATTCGCTTGCTTGCTGTGACAATTACCTGTGGTTGGTCGTATGATTGACTAATTAAACCCAATTTCGCTTCCTTTAGTGAACAAACCTAATTGATTCCCCACACAAGAGCAAGGACCTCGCCAGTCAAGGTTCTTGTTTCCATGTCAGAGAAGGTACCCGATGACAAGCGGCTGTACAACTTACCAACCGCATATACGCCCACTTTCCTTCCTTACATATAGATCTTCCCACCGTTGGATTGTGCATAAAACGCGCCGATCTCACATGTGATAATGGGATAATTTAATAACAAAGTATATAAAATACATATTCTCAAGTATCCAACCCGGCCTAATTAAGTGCCTGAAAGTCTATGTGAATGGGAACCGCCACAAACATTCTCCCTTTTGAAAGGTTGTCGGTTCAAATTCTGGTGGTTGGCGGCTGGCCAACCACCAGAATATCGGGCTGGTTCTGTTGAGAGTGATAGATAGATAGATAGATAGGGTCGGGTATCTCTAGAACAGCATTGAGAAAAGCTAGAAAGTTGGCAAGGCCAGCAGTTGACTTCCGTAGGTGGAGATGCGCCAAGGGTCAGGAATGTGATAACGACAATTGAGTTCTGCCTCCGGCAGCTGGGCTCTGCCCAGACCCGTTGCTCGCTTCGCTCGATGCTGAGATGGGCAGAACCGGAGAATTGGCCCTGCACCCCGCTTCGGGTATTGCCCAATCAGAGCACAGAGGCCGGAACAGACTATGTGGCTCCCGCAATGACCCGGAGCTGAGTCCCTTGTCCACCGCTAGCTTGACTGCTGTTGAGCTGCTGTTGGGCTGTTGTTGAGGTGTTGTCGACCGTTGCTCCGAATATGCTCCCCTTGACCCCTCTCGGTTCGACGGATGTGCACGGCTGAGGGGCATAATCTCGATGCCATGCAGGGGCTCTCTCGATTGATTATGTCATGAACATTCGCAGCAAATTGATATTGATATTGGCAGATTAGGTACTAATGGTAAATAGAAACAGCCAGGTCGGCGACACCTGAATCGGTAATCTCTAGTTTGATTGGCTTGGCAGTAACAATAGAAGCAAAAAACAGAATCACAATTATAGAGTTTAATAAAATCAATCTCAATCCACTAGCCACATGTCATGCTTACTACTACAACATTGCATTTATTTACAGCTTCTTCCCAGATCCGTAGCTCCGCTGCATAAGGGCGTCGCGAGTTTCGTCTAACGTATGTGCTGTGGCGAGTGGCTCCCTCCCTCGTCTGAAGTTACTTGCAGTTTCCCAATCTGTGTCTGTAGATTGATGACACCAATGTGCATGAACTGTCAAGCCAATATCGATATGGATATTGATAGCAAAGCTCAGGGAGTAACGCATCATGGTTAATTGGGGGTGGGGGGAGTAAGTAGAGCAGTTGATGCTGCCGCAGCATCATTAGACCGAGAACCCTGTGCATACACTCCCTTGATAGTCAATTGAGTCCAAAACAGATTTACCACAAATATATAAAGATCAAAAAGATAAATCCAATTTGAATAACTGCTGGACCTTCTTGTGTCATCTCACTAACGCTGTTCATAATTATTGAACTCCGCAAAACTGTATCAGATCATATATGTTCATATGCACCCCGCGTTCTACCCCTCACCCGGTGCCGATCGCTTCCACCCCACTCAAAAACACTCCTGGCGCATTAACGGCCTAAGCTACCTAATGCGTTCCGATGCCACTCCGGTCAAATGGCAGGGGTGGGGCAGTTCAATAGTATATAACAGGGAGAGGGGTCAAAGAAAAGTATATAAGGAGACTTGGAGTACGCAATTGTTGTTGGTATTTTGCCTCATTAAAGAATTGGATCTGTTTTTGTTTTTCTAAATTGGCATCACTAATTCTTTACAACTATTTCTACTATTTCCACCACCACCACTACTACCAACATGGGATCTGATACTTTTGTGACAATTAAAACTCCCAACGGGATTGAATATAAACAACCCGTTGGTTTATTCATTAACAACGAGTTTGTTCCCTCTCTTTCGGGCAAAAAGTTTGCTGTCGAGAATCCCTCAAATGAAGACCATATTGTTGATGTCTATGAAGCAGCAGAGGCTGATGTAGATGTAGCCGTTGATGCTGCACAAAAGGCATTTGACGCTTGGGCTAATGAACAACCAAAGATCCGTGGCTTGTTATTGTCACGCTTGGCAGACAAGATTATTGAACATTCCGATACTCTTACTGCCATTGAATCCATGGATAACGGAAAAACCTTGAACATGGCCAAGGGTGATGTCACTTTGGTTGCTGATGTGTTCCGTTTTTATGCTGGCTGGGCTGATAAAATCTACGGCGATGTAATTGAGACCGATCCTGACCATTTCTCTTATACTCGTCGTGAACCACTTGGTGTTGTTGGACAAATTATTCCTTGGAACTTTCCTTTGCTACTTGCATCTTGGAAACTTGGCCCTGCTCTGGCAACTGGTAATGTAGTGGTTTTGAAATCGGCAGAATCCACTCCCCTCACTGCGTTATTCCTTGCAAACCTTATCAAGGAAGTGGGATTCCCACCTGGTGTTGTAAACATTATTTCAGGTTATGGAAAGACTGGTGCTTATATTGCTAGCCATATGAAGATCAAGAAGATTGCCTTTACTGGCTCTACTGCAACGGGCCGATTTGTCATGAAGGCCGCAGCTACCTCCAACTTGAAAAAGGTCACTCTTGAATTAGGTGGCAAGTCTCCACATATTATTTTCGAAGATGCCGATTTGGAGACCGCCGTAGAAGCAGTACGTGTGGGTATTTTCTTCAATTCCGGTGAAGTATGTTGTGCAGGCTCAAGAATCTATGTCCATGAGTCTGTTTATGATAAGGTTGTCAAGTTATTCAAGACGAAGGCTGAACAGACTCCTCCTGGAGATCCATTCGAGAGTACTTCTTGGTATGGTCCTCAAACGTCCAAGGTTCAATTGGAACGTATTCTTCAATACATTGATGAGGGTAAAAAGGAAGGTGCTACACTTTTAACAGGTGGTAAGAGAATTAACCGCAAGGGTTATTATATTGAGCCCACCATTTTCACTAATGTTAATGAAAATATGAAGATTGTCAAGGAAGAAATCTTTGGACCCGTTGTGACCTTGACAAAGTTCTCGACTGTGGAGGAGGTGCTTTCCATGGCTCATGACACTGAATATGGACTTGCAGCCGGAATCCACACCAGAAATCTTTCCAAGGCTCTTCACGTTGCCAACAGTCTTCATGCCGGTACTGTGTGGATCAACACCTTTAACGATTTCCATGCTCAAGTACCATTTGGTGGATATAACCAATCGGGTACCGGAAAGGAAATGGGTAAAGAAGGTCTGGACGCTTATACTCAAGTAAAGGCTGTTCGTATTGGAGGCATTACCAAGCATTAAAGTCTGGCAAGCCAACACTGTTTTATTAAATATATGGGTATTAAGTTAATATGAAACAAGAGTGAGAACGAGCCTGGGCAGAGCCCGACTCATAGCTCCACGGCGTTTAGGCTAGATTCTGAAAGACACTGAGTATATGCCTTTATCAGCCATACACGGCAGTCGGCGATCTGTTTTCGCCGCTGGCCTTGTTGTTATCTTGCATCTCTTTCTTTATTATGCTGCCAAGACCTTTGGCTTTATCTCCCATAATTATAGAGCAATGGAATGTAATAGAATAGTAGTAATATAAATGGTCGTCGAGTATATTGTGAATAATTAGCTGATCTCTGCCGCACCTGCCGGTCCACCATTAATTAAAAGGCCTATTGTCATATTATCATATTATCATATATACCGTTCACCATTAACGGCATTTCAACGGTATACCAGAACAAGCGGCAACGGCCAGCGGCAAACGGCCAGCGGCAAACCGCCAACCAACAGCCAGCGGCTTACAAATTATATTCATTGCTGGTGGAACACCGCTGACCACAGAGAGGCGGTCGTTCTATTACTTCATCAAGTGCGCTATCTTAAGAGTGACGTGACGTGATCGACACCAACAGGAAAAGAACGTGATGGAACTTGAACTGGACATCACTTGACTTGGGTAATACGATTTATTATCGTCACCCATTTACTACATACTACTAGCTATTCTCTCTATCTAATATCTGAACCTAAACACTATTACTACCAGTCCTACTCCTAAGCTTATTTAATCTCTATTCATTATGTATTCCCCCCCCTCCCCCACCACAGCGTTATCTCCGCCGGATATACTTGCCTGCATTAAGCCGTACGGGGCGCCTGGAAAGTCGCACGGCAAAACACATAACCCGTGCCCTTTCTGGAAGTTATGTAGCGGCTTATCTAACTGCCCTTTGAGCCCGGTGGGCTGGTTGGTGGTGCAAGTCTACTAGGCTCTTGATTTTTGGCTGCTATCTATCGGATTATGTTGCCGACAGATTGGGTGGATAAAAGAATAGCTGCGCGCAGATAATCAGTGGCCTTCTTTTTTTTTTTCTCCCTCCCTCTTTGCATTTGGATTCCCGCTGTTTTCTAGATCATTTACTGCTGCCGCCCGTTCCCAGTTCCCTTTCCCCAACCGCCAGACGCCATATCTGGTTACGCTTGACTTTTTTCGTTCCACCGCAAAAAAAAAACCACTCCAGCATCAATCACCACTATTACTACTGTTGGTATTATTACTACTACCAAGTACATAGCACGCAAAACGTTTGTAATTTTTTTTTTTGTTAGTCTCCGAAACCGCCGACAGTAAATATTTTAAAGTTCACCAACGACACAACCAAGACCACTACGAGACTGTCAACATTCTTGGTCATCGTGTAGTGCGTCTGCCAGCAGCCATCAACAGATCTCTCGACTTGTTTTTTCGTCATCAGCTTATGTGTACCAATACCAGCTAGCTAGCCACCCAACCACAATGGCAACTGTCGCAGCTCCTCCAGCCTCGGATCCTCAGCCGTCGTCGGCACCCAGTACGATGACTTCGTAAGTAGTTGAAATGGCTCCGGTGGTTCTTGAAGTCCATTGTACTAACGGCACCCTTTTTTTTAGCGCCAGCACCAGTCGAAAGCAAAAAGGCAAGGGACCCGGTCACGGTCAAGGTTCAGCTACCGTTCATCATGTTCATAGACATCATGGACTGGTTCACGTGCATCATAGTAAGAAGGATAATCATCATCTACAATCTAAGAACCATCTTCATGAAGGTCATGAAGACCATGTCAAGCACTCTGTAGATATACAAGCTGATGCCACAACTACAACCCCTACTGTTCCACCTCCTAAATATTCTGACCATCTTCAGGAGGTAGAGTTCAATGACCACGATCATCATCATAAACTACCTCCTAAATATTCTGCAACACCCGAGAACGATGTGCTACAACAACAACAACTGCCACCATCAGCGGTATCAGAATTAAGAACCGCATCCAGCACAGGTTCATCTAGTTCCGGTTCGGGCAACGGCTCGACGTCAACGTCTTCTTCTCAAGGGGAAGGCGATGGAACTGGTGACGGCAACCGCCACGATAACAGTACTTTAGAAACAAAACCAGGCACTGGTGACGAGCAATATTGCTTTCATCAAGAAGACGTTTACGGCGATAATAGCGTCGAAGTAGACTGTGACGAGTTGGAAGCAGAATTAGAAGACAAGGCCCATCAAGATGAAGAAGATTTACAGGATTACTGTAAAGGAGGCTATCATCCTGTTCATATAGGCGAACTGTTCAAAAACGGTCAATATGAAGTAGTGCGTAAGCTAGGCTGGGGCCATTTCTCGACTGTCTGGCTTGCAAGAGATTTAAACGCTTCTGATAACAAGGGCCGACATGTGGCTTTGAAGGTTGTTAGGTCGGCAGCTCATTACACAGAGACGGCTCTTGACGAGATTAGCCTACTACAACAGGTAGTAAAGGCTAACCCGGACCATCCTGGTCGTCAATATGTGGTGCGCTTACTAGATAGCTTTAAACACAAGGGTCCAAATGGTACTCATGTTTGTATGGTTTTCGAGGTTTTAGGAGAAAATCTTCTAGGGCTTATCAAACGATATGAACACAAGGGAATCCCGGTGCCCCTAGTGAAGCAAATCACTAAACAAGTTCTTCTCGGATTGGACTATTTGCATCGAGAATGTGGCATTATTCATACGGATTTGAAGCCAGAAAACGTACTGATTGAAATCGGAGACGTCGAAGCTATTGTACAAAAGTTGCAAGAGCAAGAACAAGAGGAACTCAATAATTCGGCAGTTTCTACACCAAAGCAGACATCGCGTGATAGTAGAACTGGCCGTAGAGTCACAAGGCGAAAATCGGTTGTGACGGGATCCCAACCTCTTCCAAGTCCAATCAATTCACAGCATTCTCTTGCGTCACTGGGCAACTCGTCGTCGTCAATATCGTCATTAACTTCGGCAAATGTGTCTAGATCTTCAACAACAAATACAGAACCTATCGAAGGGAGAATGTTATCAATTTCCCTCGATTCTGAGAACAATTCTAGTGAGGATAATAGTAAGGAATCCACCGCATCACCAGTTTCAGACGATGAAGATCCACTTTCTAAATCAGTGGTTTCTCCACTGCCACCACCATCTTCTTCTAATATCGCCGCAGCTATTATGGCTTCAGCACGTTCAAATGCTCCTTCTGAAACTACTACTACTGCTGTTTCTTCTACACAAGAATCGTCGTCCCCAGTAGACCCACTGGAAGGGTTGATTTCAGTCAAGATTGTTGATCTGGGTAATGCATGCTGGGTAGACCATCATTTCACCAATGATATTCAAACTCGACAATATCGTGCTCCTGAAGTATTACTGGGTTCTTATTGGGGTGCTTCGGCTGATACTTGGAGCATGACATGCATGGTCTTTGAACTTCTTACTGGGGATTACCTCTTTGACCCCCGCTCCGGCAGTAAATACTCGAAAGATGATGACCATATTGCTCAGATTATTGAGCTTATGGGGAAAATCCCCCTTGAGGTCATATTGACGGGCAAGTGGACAGGTGAGTTCTTTAATCGGAAAGGACAACTGCGAAACATTCAGAAACTTCGACTTTGGAAGCTCGCAGACGTTCTTAAAGAGAAATATCATTACTCTCCTGAGGACTCTGAACTGTTGGCGGGATTTCTTGAGCCCATGCTAGCTCTGAATCCCAAGAAACGTGCCGATGCGGGAGCTATGATTGAACATCCATGGCTTTCTAATATTCCTGGCATGGAACACATCACTGTCGGCCGTAAACTGGGCTCCACGGGAGATGATATTCCAGGTTGGGCCTGCGAGGCTCGTAAGAAGTGAACGAGAACAACGACGACGATGCGGCCAGCAGGTCCGGCTCGCTTTACATTTAATGAGAAGAACAAAATCATCTGTACAATATCAGTTATATAACTATATACTATATAACTATATATTACTATATTATTACGTGATCCATGACAAGAAATTACTCCACTGCTTTGAATGTGTGTTGCCATAGTCCAGTCGAGTCATCTGCCTCGTCTTCATAATCGCTAGGCAGTTCGTCATCAGAGTTCCAAGTATCAGATCTGGAAGCTCCAGACTTGGTGGTGGTGGTGGTGGCCGTGGTGGTGGCCGTGGTGGTAGTAGTAGTACCAAGCTTAGCTTGAAAAGCTTTCAACATTTCAAGAGTTTGTTTCTCTCGGTCACTCTTAGTAGTTTTCTGTTTTTTGGCCTGTGCAATCACAGGAGAAGTAGAAGAACGCTTGGGTGGTTCAGTGTTGGTTGTCTCTTTGTTTTTTACATCGGCCGACATTGTGCTTTTCTTCAAACCCTCTGTTACATCTGAGTTCGGGCTTTTCTTTAAAGCTCTGTCTTTAAGAAGTTCGTGTGCTGGCTTCATCTTGAATGTTCCTGCCTGAACCTCTTCCTGTTCATCATCTTCACTGCCATATGAGATTTTCACTTTTGGCTTTTTCTTTTTTGCCTGTGGCTTATTCTGTATCGTTGGTTCAGGCGCTACAACCGGTACTCGTAAGTCGCTGAAAAATGGAATCACCACTTCTGTTTTCTCTATAATGACGGGATATAAGGGCCTGTCGTCATCTACTTCTCCGTCTGCAATCGTCAATACATTATAAAATGTATCTCCAACGACTCTGCCAAATACAGTATTTTTATTATTTAGTTCCGGTAATGGTGCTAAGGTTATCATAAACTGAGATCCATTCGAGTCTTTGGAACCTGTATTAGCACTGCCAACTAAACCGCGCTTATTGAATTTTAAACGACTGTGAAACTCATCTTTGAAAACCCCTTTTTCATAGATCGCCGACCCACCATAGCCCGTTCCGGTGGGATCTCCAGATTGGACAATAAAATCCTTAACAACTCGATGGAATTTACAGTTGTCATAATATCCATCCATGCACAACTGGATGAAATTCCGACTCGTCAACGGAGTCTCCTTAGCCCACAATTCCATTTCTATTGGTCCTTTAGTGGTGTGTAATACTACCTTGGCTGTAGTGGCTGGTTCCATTCTGCATTATACAAATTCAGCTCGAGATCATCTCAAAGGTCAATCAATATTAATACATTTATTTATTGACTGGTGAACCCTCTCAAACAACTTGATGGATATATTATTACTACGGTTTAGGGCTTGTATACACAATTGCACCGCACGGCGCTATATCGCATCTCGAGTGGATGACTGAAAAACTCGGATCTCCAAAAGATTATTAGCTGATTTGTTTTGTGTTGTGGTCTCTCAACAATTGATATCTCATCATGTCCCAATATAAATTAACTTTGGCTGCCAAAGCCCCGCTTGTTGGCTATGCTGCTCTTATTGGCGCTTTTATTATCAACCACGAAGAACCAACTTCTCCTATTGATCTATCATTTGTTGATGCACCAGTAGTTGATAGTGCTATTGCTGAATCGGTGACTGTTCTGAGTGCTACTAATGCTGACCTGGGAAAACCTGTCTATGGTACAATTGAGGTCCTGAAAGCTTTATCCAAGGCTTTCCCTACTGCTCTGCCAACTGCCTCGGCTGCTGAAGAATGGATCGAGTTTGCATTCAAATCATTCTCAGGCAAAGATTTTAAAACTTTGACTCCCTCTCTGGAGAAGCTTGAGGCCCATTTGAACTTTCGTTCTTTTGTGCTTGGAGAATATAGACCTTCTATTGCAGATGTGGCTTTATGGGGTGTCTTAAGAGCTAATGCTGTCGTTGGTGCTTCGTGTAAGAATGGTACTTTTGTCAATATTGCACGTTGGTATAAATATTTCGATACCAGTCGATTCTTTGCTGGAGCGGTCGATACTATGAATAAGGATGTTGTTGAGATCCGCAAGCAGTCCAAGGTCGGCCAAAAGAAAGAATCCAAGGCTTCGTATGATATTGGGTTAGTTGATGCTGTTGATGGTCAAGTTGTTACTAGATTTCCTCCTGAACCAAGTGGATATTTACACATTGGACATGCAAAGGCTGCTGTTCTGAATCAATACTTTGCTGAGCTCTATCATGGAAAACTAATCATTCGTTTTGATGATACCAACCCCAGCAAAGAAAAGGTTGAGTTTACTGATGCGATTCTAGAAGATCTCAAGCTTCTTGGCGTTCATGGTGATAGATTGACACATTCGTCAGATTATTTCCAGGAAATGTATGATTATGCGGTCCAGATGATCAAGGACGGTAAGGCGTACTGTGACGATACTCCTCAAGAGCGAATGAGAGAGGAGCGTGGCGAAGGAATTGCCAGTGCTCGTCGTGACCGATCTATTGAAGAGAACTTGCAAATATTTGAGACTGAAATGAAGAATGGTACCGAGGAAGGTCTTAAGAACTGCGTTCGCGCCAAGATCTCTGTCGATGCTGGCAACAAGACCCTTCGTGATCCTGTCATTTACAGATGTAATTTAACTCCCCATCATCGTACTGGTACACAATGGAAGATCTATCCAACCTATGACTTTTGTGTACCAATTGTTGACGCTATTGAAGGAGTAACTCATGCTCTTAGAACAACCGAGTACACTGACCGGAATGCCCAGTATGATTGGATGCTCAAGGCCCTGAAGCTGCGCAAAGTTCATATCTGGGATTTCTCTCGTGTCAGCTTTAAGAGAACTCTACTTAGTAAACGTAAACTACAATGGTTCGTTGACAATGGCCATGTTAGTGGATGGGATGATCCTCGCTTCCCCACTGTTCGTGGTGTTCGTCGAAGAGGTATGACTGTTGAAGGCCTGAAAACTTTTATTATCTCTCAAGGTCCATCAAGAAATATTCTTAACTTGGACTGGTCATTAATTTGGGCTACAAATAAAAAAGTTATTGATCCCATTTCCCCCCGTCATTCCGCAGTTGTTAAGAAGAATGTTGTTCGTATTACTCTTACGGGTGGTGAAGGAGTTCCATCTGCGCCTGTGAAGGAGACTAAACTCAAACACAAGAAGAATCCTGATTTGGGACAGAATGATATTATTTTCTCTTCCAAGATCCTTATTGATCAGGAGGATGCTGAGACGCTGGCAGATAATGAAGAATTCACTCTTATGGACTGGGGTAACGCTATTGTTGAGAAAATCCACAAGGACTCTGCTACAAATGTGATTACTGGTATTGATGCCAAACTTAACTTGGCTGGTGATTTCAAAAAGACTGAGAAGAAGATCAGTTGGTTGGCTGATACAGAGGATTTGATTCCTGTAGAGCTCGTTGATTTTGACCATCTGATCACCAAGGAGAAGATTGAAGAGGGCGAGAATTTTGAAGACTTCCTTACCGCTGAGACCATTTTTAGTACCGAAGCGCTTGCCGACGTCAATGTGAAGTCTCTCAAGAAGGGTGATATCATTCAGATCGAGCGCAAGGGCTTTTATGTTGTCGATGCTCCTTATACCACAGAGTCTGGAAAGGCCATTCTCTATACCGTTCCTGATGGAAAGGTTGTTTCCAAATATGGAGCCAAGAAAGTGACTCCTAAAGAATGAACAGCTTTACTATCTAGATAACTAAATAAAATTGTTCTTTAATGAGTAGCTCACAAACACTTTCTCCACTTATGTGTGTATCTAATGATTGACACAATGGGCAATCTAAGACTGCCGCAGAAACAGATCAGGATGTGAACCACGGAAAAACAAAATGATTGCAGGTTAGCCTTATCAGTCTTATCAATAGTATAGTCCCTGCATAACATGTGCAGAACATATATCGTGCATTAGTATCACATTTTAGGAGCGATTTTACATGCTAGTAGTATGGAACAAGCGGTTATCCACTAAAGTCATATATTAAAACTCAAGGACTCCAACTGTCATACCCCATCGGTAGTCGTGATCAGAAATGATGGGCGGACCCTGAATCACGTGAGGGTCAGTAGCGCCGTGTGTCTTGGCAGAGATCCGCTCCGGCAGGTGACGATGAGGAAGAAAGTGGAGAAGGGCGACTGATTTGGAAATTTGATCTCGACAAAGAACGTCGGGAGTTCTATTGAAAAATTCCATATTTATATATATATTGTTTTTGAATGTCTTTATTTATGCGGAAGGCGAGTAATAGCGATGGCACGCGGTCACATTCGACACCAATCTCACGAAGCAGTAGTAGCGTTCAGCTGGCTGCTGACATGCAACATCCACCATTAAAAATCTTAGGTCTGAAGTTTGTGAATACGCGATTGAGATTTCTTCTAATGTTTTCCCGTGCTTTATCAGTTTTACCATGTTTTCTGGGCATGTGGAGATGTTTTTATGAGTCGTGGCAGATATTCTACCATGCGGATGGACCTCGTCCTTTAGTATCCGTGCAGTCTTCTGAACAATTGATGGCAGGCGTTTGGTGTATTGTTTCAGGATATCTGTCATATGCTGTTTTGGATGGACTCATGGTACGATGGATTGTCACATACTCTGCTCCTGCTGCGATAGTGCGCATGTTATCGTGTAGCACACTAAACATTGCAATGATTCAGACATTACATTCGTTAACTGACAAGGAATATCTTTTGCATACATGGATTCTAGTGTCGTGTATACTTACACTTGCCTATACGATTCAGAACTTTGTGACCAGTAATTTGGCGTTGGAGAAAAAAACACGGTCTGTTGACGTGTTGAATATCGCTGTTTTTGCAGTGGTGCCAGTGGGCATAGCCTCATTTGTGACGATGCTTGGATTATTACGGAGTATTATGATATTGCGTATGGAGGTATGAAAACACAGAGGAGCACGTCATTGACATGACCTATATTTCATTTAGCCTGCCGCGAAGGCTATCTATTATTTTTTTTTTTTCATTATTTATACAAAATTGTTCCTGGAAACAAAAGCACATCACTACTATTATTATTCTTGCATCACCTTGTATATTTTAACATGTATTACAAGTAACTTAAACAAAATATTATTCCCTTCGCCTGTGAAATAGCGCGAAGCGTAAGACGATTTCCAGCTAGATATCATAGTTAGTTACTGTGAGGCAGAGCACCCAGCGGGAGTGATAAACAAAAGCAATACTTACGGATGAAACTCCAAGGGAAAGAACAATAAGAATAATAATAATCCAGGTGATGCGGGACATGTTTGCTTCAGCAATCGAATCGGCAATAATATCAGCCAATTCAAGAAATACTTTACAACGTTCATTAAGAACGAGAATACGCTGCTCGATTTCAAGGTATTCTCGGATTGCTGTGTACAGAGGATTGAGCGAAGGTTCTGATTCCCAGAAGAATTCCGGAGTATCAAGAACATTAGAACTAAGATTGACATCGACTCGAAGCTTGAAAAGCTTACCAGATATTTTGAGTACTTCTTCACGCTTCATGCCAAGTTTGCCAGTGAGCGCTAGCATTCGTGGGACATGCTTAACATCATGCATGTTGACGTCCATACGGGCCTCAAATCGACTGAGCTTGGTTGATTGAGCGATAGCATGGGACATGGCCAGCTTAATCATATGGTCACCAGATCGTAAAGTGATCATATCGTTATATATGCGTGGTTTCATGGTGTTGGGAGAGTATGTGAAATGCATTTCTTCGGTCTCGATATCGGAATCACTGATAGGGCGCACTGCCAAAGATTTGGTTCCGTTTTTGCCATACATGAGGTCAGCAAGGATAGCCTTCTCCTGGTTTTCAGTAAAGTTCCAGAAAACAATGACACCGTACGAGAAAATGAAAATCTCAGCGTGCTTGAGGTCGTCTGTTGGTAGATGCCGCTGTTTAGGGCGTGGAGACAGTGAGGCCGAGTGAGATGGGGGATTGGTGGAATTAGTGAGTTGATGATGATGATGATGATGATGGTGAGATACTGATTCCGAGTTAGGTTGTGATGGGGGCGATTTCTTTACACCAGATTCGCCATATGACTGAAGGTCCACTGGTGGCGAATTCTCTGCGTCTTCCTGGCCCGTTTGCTTCTGAGAATGAGTATGACTATCATCCAAGTCAATGAGATGCTTTGTTGTAGAGCCACCATCAGATGCTAAAGTTGTGGGTCCAGGTCTTGTAGGTGAAATAGATGTCGGCATATATGATCTATGATCTCTGGGAGAAAAATCCTGTGGCTCAGAAGGATCAAAATCAGCGCTATTCTCTTCCCATATATCCTCGTCATGTTCAGGACGATGGAGTCTTTTGGATGAGTTTGAATTGGAATTGGATATTTCAATATTAGGAGTCGCGATGTCAGTAGTAGTAGTAGTGGCAGTAGCAGAGCCGCTAACAGTGCCGGTGGAAATATGATGGTCATCATCCAGGTCTGTTCTATTATCGCGACTAATATCTCCACTGTCGCTAACCATCTGCGTCTCGCCTCCAGAGAAATACTCGAAATGATGATCGCCTTGCTCGGATAGGTCTATTAACTGTTCCAACATCATGATACCACCAGGACTACTTTTGACACGCGAGCCTTCTCCATCTCCTGGTAACAGAGGCAGATAATATGGGGCAAACAACGCTTCATCATATATTCTAGGGCGGATTTTATGATTCTGTCTTAGGAAATCACTGATTTCCTGTAATCTCATGCCGTCTGCTATACAGTAAGCAGTAACTCTTGGGAATTTGTCGGTTCTTCTATCTCTAGGCAAACGTTCAGCATACGTTCGTTTAGGGCGATCTGATTCAAACTCATCGCCACCGCTCGTAGAAGAGGCATATGGAGCAGGAGGGGGCTCGATATCGTCATTATCGGTGTCCTCAAAGTAAAAACCTCGGTCATTCATATCGTCCTCAGGAATCAGAACCAATTTTTGTGATAGCTTTGTAGTTCTACTAGGAATATTTTGAGATAATCTCGGAGGAGGACCGGTTTTTTTACCAGACGGTCCAGCAGCGCCTGAGCGGCCATTACCAGAATCGGCACCAGAGCCGCCTACAAACCTTCTACCTGAGCCATAGTTGTAGGCAACGCTTGAAGAAGAAGCAGATGGCAGATATGAGCTACCTTCAGGTACAGTGGTACCTGATGATGGTTGATTATAACCTGTTACAGGGCCTCCATAAATTGAAGCCACAGGGCTTCCTGGTGAAGCAAATCTGCTGGCAGCCGAAGTAGCAGAGGTAGCGGTACCGCCATATGTTGCTCTTCGGAAAGCACCAGCTCCACCGGCAACACCCATGAACTTTGGCGCAGCTCGTTTATGACCAGATGGTATATCACCAATATCCGACAAGATATTATCAATAGAGATGTCGTCGAATTGAGGTCTTGGTCCATGATTACCTCTCATACGAGAACCTCTATAGCCACTGCTAGTTCCCGATCCACTTGAACTACCACCCACACTACCCGCTCGTGCGACAAATGGTGCAGGTCTGCCACCATTGGGCGCGGTCCGAACGTCGGTGACAAGAATTGAAGGGGTTCGTTTAGCCGTTGGCTGTTTGTTAGATGACATTGTAATATCAGACAATGGGGTCCCAGATAGTCTTGTTTGTCGATGCTCGACTTTGACTCTATGGTCGGCGACTTTCTCAATTGATGCGACTACTGGTGCTGCAATCCTTTTGTTGTCGCTCTACAAAGGTTATATTTTATTTCACGATCGTCAAAACAAGCGACTGCATATATATAAGTCTGGCTGTTTTGATGACCTCGAACAAACAGGCCCCAGCCGTGCCAAGAAGACTAAGATATGGTGGGCAGACGGAGGGTCGTCCCAGATATGTCAGGTCAATCAAAGTAAAACAACGGATAATTATAAAATAATACCGGTCTGGTAGTGTGAAGAAGATAAAGGGAGATGAGATGAGGTGAGAGCATATGGGGGTGAGGGGGGGTTGAGCCGCACCAGCCCACTATTGACCCGTTGACCTTTGGATCGATGTTATCTGGCTCTCCTTAGAACGGGCAAGTCATTCCCCTCGGTAGAGATCTAACTTCTACCAACAGCTATATAACACTGGCAGAAGTCGAAACCGAGCGAGAGCGAGCTACGGGTCTGGGCAGAGCCCAGCCGACGGAGGCAGAGCCCCAAGCCGATCACCGGTGGTCCTAACCCTGCCCCAATACACATATTTCGACATTGGCATGAGACACTAGAGAATGATATTTGCTGGACCTTGATAGAGAGAGGTACACAAAAGAGAACAATGTCTGATCTGGATGACGATTTGCTTGAGCTGGCAGGTGCCGGATCGGATGACGGTGGGGTGGCATCTGATGTTGAGGTGAGCAGAGACCGATCACGACGAAGTAGAGCGACGCCAAGGAAAAGAGGTCGTCAAGCAGATTACGACGATGAAACTGGTGAAGAAGATGAGGGTGAAGATGGGGACGATCAGGATGTGGAAGAAAATGACGACAATGAAGATGATGTTACTGATGAGGATGATGAGGCCACTGAAGAAGAAGACTTGTATGCCGCTAAGAATCCATATCCTCTGGAGGGAAAATATAAAGATGAAAAGGATCGAGATTATCTTGAAGGACTAGCAGAAGTGGAACGAGAAACAATTCTGTTCGATCGGTCACAAGAAATGCAGAAGTATCATGAAATGGCGTACCTGGCTCAGAGAGCCCGTGAAAGGAAGCAGGCGGAGCGCAAGCTGGAGAAGACAGCCCGAAGATCTGAAGGGGTTGTGTCAGGAGCCGCCACAAAGCGATCTACTCGTGATAAGTCAGCTGCCGGTCCGTCGGCAAAGAAGACCAAATTGTCTGAGTTGAAACAGAAGCGACAAGAGAAGCACCATCGACAAGCCGGTGGAATAGAAGTCCCATACCGTCGTGGCGAGCGAGAATCTTCTGAAGACGAACAAGAGGAAGAAGATGATGACGAAGAGGGGGAATATTACAATGACGAAGACGACGACTATAGCGGCCGAACAAGGCGGTCTAAGAAAAGAGACAACGAGCAAGTGGAGTGGGCCGAAACAAAGCCATCAAAAGAAACGACGTTTGAAGATCTCAACCGAATAAAATTCGGCAAGACGCTGTTTTCGCGATTCTGTCACAATCCAGGGTTTGAAAACGCTGTCATTGGTACCTTTGTGCGGATTAATATCGGTTTCAATCGTGAGAAACAGACCAACATTTACCGCGCTTGTCAGGTCAAGGAACTCGTCAAGTCCAGTAAACCATACACATTTATGAACCGAACGGTAGACGAGAGTCTTGTTGTAGCATTTGGTAGCAGTGAAAGGACTTTTGAAATGGGAATATGCAGTGACAAGCCAATTACCGATGAAGAGTTTCAGCAATGGAAAACAGCCATGAATAAATCATCGCTAAGTATCCCGTCTAAACGAAGGATTGATCGAAAATTCGAAGAACTCACAGCATTCCAATCTCATGTTCTCACAGCAGAGGAAGTGAATCAAATGATTCAAAGACGACAAAAACTGTCTGGCAACTCGCTTGGGGCCAATACGGTTCTCGAGAAATCAGTATTACAGCAACAGCGTGCGGTAGCTCTTGAGCAGAACAATTTTGAGGAGCTTGAAATCATTGATCGACAGATTGAGAACATCGACCGTATTTTGAACAAATCCAAGCGCAGAGCAGATATTGATAAGCTTGCGAAAGTTAATGAACGGAACCGTAAAGCCAATCTCGATGAAATCCGTAAGGCAGAAGTGCTTGCCAGTGAAACTCGTAGAAAACTTACTAAAGACGCCAACATTTCTAATCCGTTCAATAGACTGCGGACGGCCCCACGGATCTTCTACCAGACTCATTCACAATCGCAGTCTCCTGCTCCCCAAACACCTTCTGTTGAATCGCTGAAAACTGAAGACACAGCTGCTACCAGTGCGTTGCTTGGCAAAAGCAAACATATCGACCTCGACGAGCTCATTGCCTCGCTTGATATTCCCCTACGAGTCGAAATCTAGCTACACACAATATATATATTTCTAGTGATTCCAGACCCGTAGCTCAACGATCCGCGTTCGTTCAGCGCAGGGCCCTGCGGAACGTATGCGGCTGTATATATATATATATATATAGTGCTGTTGTTTGTCGCCCTTAAGGCATTGTTCACGAGATACTACTCGCAGACGCTTATACTTAATATTCCAAGACCATCAATTGCTTCGTCGCGGCGCCGACGTACGCATCAATTACTGGACGAGCAAAGAATACATCAATAGCAGCTGCCGATTTCGCCATGTCTACTCCGATAACCCCACGAGATACTCCAGAGGTCGTAGTAGCAGGAGCCAGTCCTTCAGAACAGATCATTGAAGCAGCCAGACGTAACAATTTAGAACTTCTAGACGAGATTCTTGCTGATATCGTCAAGGATATACCAGAAACAGACGAGACACAGCGCCTAGAGGCAGTGGCTAAACTGATGAACGAGTCGCGAGATCCGCTGGGAAACACCGTTCTCCATATCACGGCCCGCAACGGCCATTACGAAGTAATGGACCGGATTCTAGACCAAGACGGTGTAGAAGTGGATCCTGTCAATCTTTTAGAAGGCGATACTCCTCTTCATTGTGCGGTGCGCTACGCCAATGCCGAAGAGCCGGAGCACGGTACGTTCCTTGTTGAAGAGCTCATAGAGGCTGGAGCAGACCCTCGAATCAAAAACAAACACAACCAGAAACCGGTAGACCTCATAACTACACCAAATGAGGGACTCAGCGAGATTCTCAATGGCGCCGAATTCGCCCTCATGTATGGGCCTAGGCAAGGCGACCCTACACAATCCGAGGAGGCCACTCCGGCGGCAGGCGAAGAAGACGACGGCAGTGGATCCGAGTCGGACAACTAACGCGCCTGTCTACCTAGCCAATCTCCCCATATATGACCCAATGCATGATAGAGCCAGCTTTCAAGTAAAGGATGTCGGTTGCAGGCGCAAGCAGACTAATCTTCGACTCCGCGAAGCGGAGCAACGGGTCTGGGCAGAGCCCAGCCGCCGGAGGCAGAACATGCCAAAAGTCACAATACACCGTTTATCTTCTATGTCGTAATAGCGAAGCCACTAAACCAAATCCTACAGCTAGAGCACCACCAACAATGGCCACTCCAATTAGACCCTCCTTATTTAGCTTATCTTCAATAACCTGTCGCAAGTGGGCCACCTGGTGATTGCCGGGCTCGAGATCAAGTAGGATATCACAATATTTGCGAGCATTTGTATAATCACCTAGCTTGAGGCTTCCTACAGAAAGGTAGTATAGACACTCGCGGCGCCTTTGGGGAGCATCTTTGAAAACTTGAGTCAATAGTTGAACACCCAGCTGCTGATCTTTGACAGAGTCGCTCTTGATAAGACCCCACGAGTAGTTGAATCGGGTCTGAAGGGTAACAAACTGTCCTTCGCTTTCGTACTGTTGCTTCAGTATCTTCAATTCCTCTGCAGGCAGTGGTCTATCTAGTTAGAATCTTTTGCGGCCCACACGCATACTGTCTTAAAACATACCTAGAAACCTCATCTAAAGCTACAATAGTTAGAATTTCTGTGGCGGTGGCTCAGCATTGGCAACTCCGACATAATTTATACTTACCGGGCAAATATTGATCTTTTTTCTCACCCATGATTGAATGTGTAGATTGATGTTGTAGAGTTTGCCAGAAAAGTGTCTTTTCAAGATGACAAAATAGTAATTAATATTACAGGGGCAATAACTACTGAAGGTGGAGAAGCAGCAGCAGCATCATCATCCCATAGATCTATCTCATGTTATATGCAGTCTGAACTGTGATCCATAAGGTTTTCAGCCGTGCAGACGTTCCGAGCAAGCGCAGACCGATTCCCAATAATGCGAAAAGCACGGCTCTCGCAAGAAACATTTTACATGTTTTGTGGAATATTTCATATATTGACAGTTTTTTGAATATTACCTACCCATCCCACTGAACAACACACATTTACGCCATGGTGACCAATATCATGGGTAAGTCCTTCCGGGGCAACACGATAATCTCGGTAAGTACCACAACGAGTGTCACTGGAAGCTCTCATCTCGAGCGAAGCTCGAGCAACGGGTCTGGGCAGCGCCCAGCCGCCGGAGGCAGCCAACACCGCTATTCATTCGAAGCATAGTACAAAATACTGACAATTACTAAAAGATTGGACTGGCGTCGAAGTTTTTCGGGCTAGGACAAAGGCAAGCGCAAATCATATGTTCGAAGCTTGGATTCTATCCCGAGATGAGGATGCGGCAGCTGGACGAGCCGAAGCTGCTAGCGATAACCAAAGAGTTGTCTGAGTTGAAGATCGAAAACGATCTGAAGAGTGAGATTCTCTCCAACATCCGATTGAAACGTGAGATCATGAGTTATGAGGGCCGAAGGCATCTAGCAGGATTGCCGGTGCGAGGCCAGCGTACTCGATCCAATGCCATTACTGCCAAAAAACTCAACAAGGTTAACAGAAGACTGTAATTTCTCCAACCCAATGCATTTTGTAAATAGTATATATCTCCGTTATGACAGGGCGGGGTACGGGGCTCTGCCCTGAACCGTAGCTGGGAATTGAGTACGCAAGTTCATTGGGGAGGGATGTAAACATTCATGATTCAGGGTCTCGGGCGGCTGGATAGGAGGAGGAGGGGGTCGTTAAAAAAAGTGCCCACCCTTACCCACCAGGTAAGATAAGACTCATGGATGAAAAAAAGCCTGCTGGGGTCGAACGATTCAAGTGCTTTAAAGGGTTTATCGCACGAGGTACAGTGACAGATTGGATAGATTAGGCAGAAAAAAAAATTGTCTACTGGACTATTATTAAATTTTTTTTTTTGCACTTGTACTTTTTTCTGTCGTAGGTTGGTCTTTTTTTTCTCTCTTTTTTTGTCACCTGTGCTTCACTGCTTCTAAAGACAATAACCAAACTCGAGGCAAAAACGATCTAGAGCGAGGATGATGCTGAGATCAGTTAACAGAGCTATAGCTCGCGGGTACTCTTCGGGCGCCGCCATTAGACGAGTAGCAGCTACTACCTCGTACGCCGGCAGACTGGTCAACTCGACTGGAGCGGCCGTTACCGGTCGGTTGCCAGTTGTAGTAGGTCGTAAACACTATTCCACTAGATCGACCGTCATTCAATTATTAGACAATATCGGGTCGAAACGAGAAGTTGAACAGTATTTGAAATACTTTACTTCAGTCAACTCACAACAGTTTGCTGTTATCAAGGTTGGAGGAGCTATCATCACCGACAATTTGACCGAGTTGGCGTCCTCATTGGCCTTTTTATATCATGTGGGGTTATATCCAGTTGTTCTTCATGGAACTGGGCCTCAGATCAATGAGATTCTTGAACAGGAAGGTGTGATTCCTGACTACATTGATGGAATCCGAATCACTGACTCAAAGACCATGGAGGTGGTGCGTAAATGTTTTCTCGAACAGAATTTGAAACTCGTTACTGCTTTAGAAAAACTAGGAGTGCGTGCTAGACCTATTACTGGCGGTGTATTTTCTGCCGAGTATCTCGATAAAGACAAATACCACCTTGTAGGTAAGATCAACAGTGTTAATAAGACTGCCATTGAGGCATCCATTGATGCTGGTGCTTTGCCTATTTTGACTTCTTTAGCAGAGACTCCTGATGGACAAATCCTTAATGTCAATGCTGATGTTGCTGCAGGTGAATTAGCAAGAGTAATGGAACCATTGAAAATTGTTTATTTGAACGAAAAGGGAGGCCTATTACACGGTGTGACGGGCGAGAAGATTAGTGTCATCAACCTCGATGAGGAATATGAAGACCTGTTAAAAGAACCATGGGTTAAATACGGAACTAAACTGAAGATTAAAGAGATCAAGGAGCTATTGACCTATTTGCCTCGTTCTTCTTCAGTTGCTATTATTTCTGTCAATGATCTTCAAAAGGAATTGTTTACCGATTCAGGTGCTGGAACTCTTATTAGACGTGGTTATAGACTTCAAACTAGAGACAATCTTGACCAGTTCCCTTCCAAGGAGCAATTGAGATCTGCCTTATCAAGAGATCCAGATGTACAATCTAACAAAGTATCTATTGCTTCATATCTTCGTGGACTTGAAGGGGTTTCTTTCAAGGCCTATGGAGATGAGCCTTTAGAGGTTCTTGCCATAGTCAAGAACGGTCTTGAAGGAGAAATCCCTGTACTTGACAAGCTTCTTGCTAGCAAAAATGGCTGGTTAAACAACGTCACTGATAATGTTTGGTCTGCTATTCGTAAAGATTATCCTCAACTACAATGGGTTATCTCTGAAGAAGATGAAAATTCAAGCTGGCATTTTGGTAATGCCGATGGCTCGTTTGCTAAAAATGGAAAGATCCTTTTCTGGTATGGAATTGAAGATACCAAGGCGATTTCTAATTTGATTGCCGAATTCTCGAAAAAATCCGCTATTGAATCTGTTTCTAGCTCCTCGCCTGCCGCTGCCAAAAAAGCTGTTTCTGGTGTTTTCCAGCAAACTCGTGCATTTTCCACTTCGCATGCCACGGCCTTCTCATCTGCCAGAGCTCGTCTTAGTGCCAATCCCAATCCCCCTCTTAAAGATGGAACTAATACCAAGCCTGCTAAAGTGGCTCTCATAGGTGCTCGTGGTTACACTGGGCAAGCTCTTATCGACCTTATCAATAGCCACCCTTATTTAGAGATTGCACATGTCTCCAGTCGTGAAAACGCTGGCCAGCCTCTTGCTGGATACACCAAGGCGTCTATCAAATACGAGAACCTTCAGGTTGAGGACATCAAACGTCTAGAAGAAGCTGGTGCCGTTGACGTGTGGGTAATGGCCCTCCCCAATGGTGTTTGCCAACCATTTGTGAATGCAATCGACGAGGCTAACTCAAAAACTTCATCTGTTATTATTGATCTATCTGCCGATTACAGATTCGATGACACTAATCAATGGACTTACGGTTTGCCCGAACTTAAGAACCGCGCTGACATCGCCAAAGCTCGTAAGATTTCCAATCCTGGCTGTTATGCCACTGCTGCTCAGCTAGCCATTGCTCCTATTCTTGAGTACATTCCAGAAAATGCTGTGCCATCTGTGTTTGGTGTGTCTGGCTATTCTGGAGCCGGAACTAAGCCATCTCCTAAGAACGATGTTGAGAATCTTCGAGATAATCTAATCCCTTATTCGTTGACTGATCACATTCATGAGCGCGAGGTTTCCAGGCAACTCAACAAACAAATTGCCTTTACTCCTCACGTTGCTGCGTGGTTTCAAGGCATCTCACATACTATCAACATTCCACTCAAGGAGAAGCTAACTTCGCGAGATATCCGTAACATCTATCAGGATAGATATGCTGGCGAGAAGCTCATAACCGTAACTGGTGAGGCACCTCTTGTCAAAGATGTTTCTGGAAAGCATGGTGTTGTAATCGGCGGATTCGGTGTTAACAAAAAGCAAGACCGAGTTGTTATTGTTGCCACCATTGATAATCTTCTCAAAGGTGCTGCTACGCAGTGTCTTCAAAACATCAACCTTGCGTTGGGATACGGTGAGTATGACGGTATTCCAGTCGAGCACGTCATTCGTGGTTAGTTATCTATATAATATATACATATATATATATATATTAGAAATGCTATTCTTGCCCCAGACCTTTTGTCTGCTCTCTACATTCTTTTTTGTTAATTAGTCTAGCTCCTGGTCATGGAGCTCCATTGAGCTCTGACTGCTGTCGAGCATTGCAATAGAAGCCCCCAGGGTCCACCCCAATTCTATGTCATTAATTTTTTTAGCCACCGTGACATTTCTATCCAGTGGTATACCGTAGCCATGGTGTAAAATGGAAAAGATAAATGTGAGATCAAGGCAGTACTCAGGTCGGCCTTCCAGTTCGACAAACGAGCTAGGGGAGAATTCTCGCCATGACTCAGGACCACTGCAGACCGTTCTTGCTACCTCCTCAATATCACTAAGGGGAAACGTAGGAGGCATATTCAAGGGAAATAATCGATCATAAAAGTATGAAATAATGTAAATATCCTCGTCCTTGTCGAACGTCTGGGTTATTGAAGGCTGGTGAACTCCATTGAATGCACATGGATATGCAGCACATTCTTCGTCTTTATTCAGCATTTTCTCCGTATATTGGAGACAAGACTCAAAAGACGACGTCGATATATCACCTACCATGGTCACGGTGATTTGGGTGTGATTGATATCTCGAATGTTGACATCTCTCGACATACCAGGAGCGATACATGAGTTTACCAACAACTCTCCATCTCCTATGGTGGGGTGGATATTAGCTACAACGTGACTATTAGTAGCGGGAAGGGTATTTAGCTGCTGGTTAAAGAACATATCTGTATCCCCAATAAGACTAGTGTCCTCCACAACCATCTTGTGCACTCCTTTCCTGGCTTCCATAAGGCCATACCCAAGATGTGAATGTCCATATAAAGTATATGACAGGTTATTGAACACTAGATCATATCTGTGATCTCCATGGATAAGAGCTGACTCGGTATCTTTTGAATCAATGCTTCTATCTGGTTCAAAAACGATCTGTGTGGAGCCGCCACCAAGCTCAAACACAGCAGCAGTTTTCTTGCTGACACCAGGAGTTTTATCTGCCTGCAGATTTCCTAATAAATAGTTCACAGTGACCCAAGCATATAGCCCTTCATCTTTGCCATCCAGAATGCGTACAGATTCAACTTTGAAAGGATATTCTTGAGTCAATGTCAACTGGATATTATCCAATATACCTTGGCTTTTTTCTGGACCCAGCATTCGCAGCCCAGCTGTAGCCATGACAGCTATAGGGGTCGATGATAGTTTGGCATGTGGTATAGATGCCACGGCCAGATCAAACAGAGGCTTTAGGCTATTGACTGCTTCGTCACCGTTTTCGTAACTAGATAATCCAGGGATAGTCTTTTCAAAGACATCGTTTAATAGATTACGATTCCCATCAAATGAATATACATGTAATCGAGATCCAGTTGAACCAGCATCAATGATGACCACGTAATTCCCCAGCGTTGTACCGAAGTATGAATCGGCGCCACCACCAATGAAGTTCCTCAGCTGGTCATTGTAGATAGCCGAAATTAACACAATCACGCAGCTCAACACAGCCACGCTCAGATATCCAACTGGGGACTTCATGTTTGGTCGGGTAGACACAGTCTCTAGACAGTGAGAAAAAAAACTATCACTTTATGGGAGAGCTAAATCTACATGTCTATCTGTTTACTGACTAAGAAAGGATTCTCGATCATCGCTTATCTGGCCGTCGAATTTCCTCTTCAGGCTTATCTTCTTGCTAATCACGAATCTCAGCCGTACGGCCTTATGGACAGCCATCGAGGGCCCTGCCTAAGATATGAGAGCACGAGCCATGTACCGTTTTTTCTCTCTCTTTCTAAATAATAGGGAACATGTATTTGTATGGAATAGTGTAATGTATAGAAGAAGTTTAATGTGGAGGAGGAATTTGGTCATGAGTTGCAGGAAACACAAATCGAGGAGTGCCATCTGCATTAAGAGGGGGTGGGGGCATTGGCGGTAAGCCCTGTTGACGGGGATCAAAGCCGGGAGGAGGAACAGCGCCGAAAAAAGGTGGAAATCCAGGATGAAGTGGCCCAGGTTGGTTCGGATTGAAATTTGGCGGCAGAGGTGGAGGAATGAAATCAGGAGGGAAATTGGGTTTACCATTCTGATCTATAAACCAGCCGGGTGGGGGAGGTGGCAGCGAGTACTGATGATGAAATCCATGTGGGTTTAGAGGTTGAGGTACCACATTTTGGAGACCAGGAGGCATTTGAGGAGCTTGTTGATGGTGCTGGGGATGTTGTTGCAGCTGTGGTGGTTGCATCTGCTGTTGTTGATTGGAATTTGGTGGTGATGTGGCTTGAATGGCCGATTTGTTGGGTGATCCAGTAGCTGACTTGGAGAAGCTTTTGCCGTCAGTCTGCTGTTGCTTAGGTGGACTGACAGGAACACTGTCCGCAGAGACTAATGGGGATTGGGTTGTACTAGGAGTCTCGCTTGCAACAGATGACTTTGAAGACGTGGACTTGTTAAGGAGGCTCATGAAAAACATATCATTGTCCTTCTTAGGTGAAGGAGGAGGCTGTTGTTGTTGAGACAAGGTCGCTGGTTCCTGTTCATTAATTGATGGGTTCTCTAGCGCCTGAGCAGTACCCAACATAGTCATTATTCGCTGGAAGCCCTGTTTGTCAGCTTCTTCAGGTAGAGAAGATTGTGGCACAGTTGATGAAGTAGCTAAAGCGGCACCTGAACTGGTGAGGGAAGATGGTGGGGCGGGAGGCAGATTGCCAGGATTCGCTGATAGGGTACCCGATCCGGTAGATGCTGTCGCCGGTTCAGGTTCTGTACGGAAAAAGCTCGAGAATCTAGAAGCATGTCCTGATGGGAGTACTGCTGTATTATTAGCACCACCATCAGCACCAGATGACAATTTCTGCGAATCCCACATACCAAACAGTCTATCTACGCCACTACCCTTTGTTGTGGACGCAGTCACTTCATCCTCCAACTGCTGCTGCTGCTTCTTATTATTGACATTACTGTTTCCACCAAGAAAATCCGATAACTTAGGTTCAACCACATCATACCCTGCCTTTCTCATTTCCTGGGCCTTCATCTTGGCTCTCCACAACTCAAATTCCTGTACTGAATGCCCAGCATCTCCGCCTCCACCTTCAGGCATCGATAACGAGCCGCCATCTCTCTTGTTAGCACCACTGCCATGTCCAAAACCATTCAAAGCTGAGCTCGCATTTGGGTCATCAACAAACCATTCTGGAGCGTTATTATCATTATGACTGCCATTGTTGTTGTTACTGTTATTGTTGATGTTATTATTATTATTATTCTTCCGTCTGCTATTATTCTGGTTATTGTTATTATTCGACAGACTAGGGCCCCACGATGTATCTTCTCTCTGTTGACGGTTATTCTTATTACTATTGATTGCAGAGGATTGATTTGCCGACGCGGCGAATCCACCCATGCGTCCTGTTCCAGTCAAGGCTGTACTGGTAAACGTATTACGAGGTGAACCTGATCCATCTTCTCTGTAATAGCTTTGTTCGAGTTAGCTGGGGGCTTTCTAAAGGCCAACTGCCACATATGATGTGAAAACAACATTTATCAGGAATACTTACTTTGGAGACACGGTAGTATTACGGGCAGAGTTATTGTGGTAGGTGTTGACAGGTTTGTTGGGTTGTTTCGGTCTGGAAGGAAGTTAATAACCGGCAGAAGATATTTTTCAAGGATAGGCATACATTTCAAATTTGAAAATCTCCTCAGGAACTTTCACTAGTGGTGACTTTGATAATTCCAATAAACGATCGATTGAATACATATAATGATCTTTAGGTTCAGATGCCGCCGCTGGCTGGTCAGCCTCTTTGAACGATATAATGGACGGGTCCATTGTGCTGGGTGAAATCAACACAGTGGTGATTTTGACTCAATATATATGAGCGCTGACAATGTTAGAGAATGAGACAGACTAAATAGAATAGGCCGCAAAAAAAAGGAGTCAGTCATTAGACCGATCAGAGCAGGATCACCTCGTCCCTTGCATCACTTGACAACGGGACTGGCAGCCACTACTATCTTCTTAGACAGCAATCTCACATAAATATACATACCCTGATGGGATTTGTTGAGATCCGATGGATGAATGAATGCGCTGTTGATGAAAGAAGACTAATCACTCTTGAAGAAGTTCAGTTTGAAGTGGTCGAACTTACTAGGTGATGGATTTCAGGCTGAACATCAAAGTTTACCTACAACACAGCCGCACAGAGATCTGTGAGCACGCAGGCTGGCGGGGGTGGGACCGGGGCGGTAGTGATATATGGCTGTCTATATATATATAAATATATATATATCTAGCTTTGATAAATTGCAAACGACCGCACGAGCGGAGCGAGCAACGGGTCTGGGCAGAGCCCAGCCGCCGGAGGCCGACCAACATTTGGCATGAGACAGGTAAGCTGAGAAAAAAAAGATAAATAAATACATATATATGCGAAGTGGAGATGATGAGGAGAGAGGCTCATAAAGTGTTTGTGGAAGGTGTAACAGCGGTCGTAGCGATGTCAGCCGGATCTTCATTGGTTCGCTTTTTTTTGATGCTATTTCTAGCCTGGGTGATTAAATCAGCAAACTGGTTTGAGTTTTCATGAGACCAGGTCTGATTATCAAAGTCCTTTTTCTTTGTAGACTGTAACTGTAGTTTATTAACACTTTCTTCATGTGTCTTCTCCAATACTTGGAGCTGATTCATTATTTCGTGACGATTGACAGGGTTTTTAGCATCGCAGTTTGCATTCCAAAGATTAAGAAAGTCCACATGCCGTCTTTCTAAATCTTGCCGGCTACCCTTTTTTGACAAACCTAGTTTCGAGACTGCTTCCCGCAATTTAGAGTCACTCATGCTTGAGTAGTGCAGAGTAGGCAGCTTTTTGAATTCAGTAGATGCAGTGAAGGGAGATCGACCTCTAAAGGTTTGTGCAGATGAAGATGAAGCAGGTGAAGACTTGGGACTCGTCTCGGTCCGCCCATTCAAACACTTGTTAATATGGGATCCCTCTATCTCTGAGATCTTCATCTTCTTAAGACAGATGGGACATTCTCCCAACACTTGAGATTCCAGCCTGGCTGCTTGCTCAGCACTCAAATATTCAGGATTATCAGGGGTCCTGCGTTTCCTCGTTGACCGACGAAGATCTGAATCATCATTACTACTTGTTTGGGACAATGTCGTCTTATTATTATGACTGTCAGCAGCAGCAGGCGATTCAATGATTATTGATTCATGCTTTGCCAGTTCCATCAGCTTCCCTCGAACAAGTCTGTACTGCTCAGCTGCCTCTTCCATAGCGAGGTTTTTCTTTAGTGCCGAGATCCTCACCTCCTTCCGGCATACAGGACAGGTTGCTTTACCATTTGATGACAGATACGTTCGAATGCAATATGAGCAAAAGGTGTGATCGCACTGAGTGATCATGGGAGCTTTGAAGAGCTCCTTGCAAATATGGCATCTTAGAGTGGATTCAAAACTACTGAAATAAGGAGCTTTAGTATCTACCCAGTCCGAACTATCGGTAGGTTGCTCAATCATGGCCCGGTGTAGCAGAAGATAATATTTAATAGATAAATTAAAAATCACGAAAGTGATTCGTGATTTCTCGCGTTTATGCGCCTCTAAAGCACGGCGGATACAAGCATCTTTAACCCCAGATTTCCAGTATGATCTATATATATATATAAACATAGTCATTCTCTCTCATACAATAAATAAATAAATTTAACACCAGGTAAATACAGGTGGCTTACTTGTTACAGTTTGAAGTCTCTCTACAACTACCTTGCGAGTAGCGTGGTGACCGGTGATGTATGCGTAGCCCAGTTCATCGTCAGCCCATCCTGCTTGAGTGGATAGATGTTGTTCAGGGGACGGTTGACTGTTGGGAATGCATTGGATTTCGGGCCCAAAGGCAGGTCCAAGTAATGGAGCTGTTTCTTCATCATTTATACAATCGGTGGCTTCATCAACGACTATTGACGGTCGTTCAGGTGTGTTATGAGGGTCCATTGGTGGCTCGCCAAGATCATCGCTATTGACGAGTTGCTTCCAAATGTCACCTCCTCCTTTTTGTAGTTCTTTAAATCGAGCTTCCAATGCTAATGATCCTCCTCTTTTGCGTCCTTTTGTTTTTGTTTGGTTGGGCGAATGGCTTGAGATCCGAGTAGCAATGGATTTCGGAGCAGGCGAACGCGCCATTGCGGGAGTCAGATCCAATTTCGACGGCGCATCATTTTCAATGGTAGATTCTTCATCAATCATAGGGAAAGATATAACGTCGTTATCATCGTCATGGTAATCATTCCAGATTGGCGTGTCCATGGCGTTTTGAACAGTCGATACAGAAACAGACACTGGAACTTCCATATCGTCATCCCATACCATACATCGAGTACGCCTGGCTAATTCCAGTGGACCTTGGCCCTTTGTCTTCAAAGTTTCCACTACATTAAATGCCTGGCCTTTCAATACTGCCAATTGTCGTCGCCACATGCGTTCTTTAAAATCTGCATCTCTATTGAACATTTCTCTCAGAACAATTGTAGTCTCTTCCCACCATTTTGTACTACACAGAATCGGCAGAAAGTGTTCCTTTGTTTTTTTGGAAAAGGGTTGGCCAATTAGTGCTAATGGTAAGAATAACCAACCAAATGGATATGATCTCCACTCATCAGGGTGTTTCCAAGGGAATGACAGTCCCGAATCAATAGCTCCAACTTTTAGTTTAGGCAAGAACCTATATCGTCCTCTCTCAGTACCTGATGGATTGAGTAGTTCCCACTCCAGCTTTATCATCCAATTATCCAACCCGCGATCTGTGTTACGCATAATGTAGTCCAGAATGACCAGTTTCTCCAGCTCTTCACGGAACTGTTGAAGAACATCTGTGGACCATTTGAAAGCCGAATCAGGCGGTGTGGATCGATCGATGGAAAAATACAAACTACTATTATTGCCACCACCACCACCACTACTACTACTACCACTTCCTCCTCCTCTTTCCAATGAGCTTGGTAATGGATGTTTTCTCAAAAATACATTGGCTTGTTCATAGCCATGAAGGAATAGCTGGAAACTGCCAACCTTGTCAGGTAATGGTCTCGAAGCCTTGTTGAATCTTCTGCGATCAAAGTATGCATAGTAAAATGAAGGCGACGACAAATATACAGTATCAGTAAAAGGAACCAGGTAGGTTTGTAACTGTCTATCCAATACACTAGCAGCCGCTTCACATATATAACCATTGTTTGGAATAAGGCAGCTACGACCAAAGAAGCATGGAAACAGATTACGATGAATCCATTTCGTCCACTTGGGAGATAATTTGCCGTAAGGTTCTTCATCCTGTGGCTTGAATACTCCTACTACCCTTCCATGACTATCGTACATAAAATAGCTCCCTGAACTACCTTGAGCAATTCTTCTAGGATTTATTCCATGAGAGAATGCATGAATAACATCCTTTACAATAGCCTGGAACTGGTCCCTTCGGACAGATCCACTATCTAACAGACCGTTGGGCGGTACGGAATACGGCACTAATGGAGGAACCACCGATCTGGACCAATTGGGTAGCTTGAAGACAGAATAATAAATCTCGTATGAGTATACATTTGTACTAGCTGCTCCTCTTGCAAATCTGCTTTTTCCTGACTTGGTGGTGAGACTGCGATATGAATTGCGCACTCCTTTTGATAGTCTACCAAACGTATCATTAATGGTGTTTACAGAGAATACAGAACCAGATCTGCCTCTATTATTATTGATATTCGGAAGCGGAGCAGCCGGGCTTGAGAATGGACTCAACTCAGCACTTGTTGGTGAGCCTGGGTCGCTAGCTTTTGCTCCTTCTCCGTCTGGAGGTCCGGGTGACGACATTAACCCTAGAACCGCCTTGGCCTTGCTGCTCTGACCATATATTTGATTATGAACTTTATGAGGCTGCTCTAACCTATCCTGGTGATGTCTATCCAATACGTTAGCATCACTCATATGCCTTAACGGAGATGATCTAAACGGTGAAGCATATGTAGTGGAATCCTGATTGACTTGGGCAGATCCACTGCCATTGGGAGAGGGAGATGTATGATCCAATTTCAGTGTCAGTTCAGGAGATGGCATTAAGTCTGGAGCCTCGTCAATCACCCTCTCTTTCAGAGTGACAGACTTGCCTTGTTCACTTTGCTCGTTTAACAACGCCAGAGTATTATCCTCTGCATCCTGGCGGTCAATTCTCAATAGCTCGTCATATCCGGTCCTAGCCGACGAAGAATATGAATCGGGCATTGCTGTAAACGAATGAATGCAATGAACGGGATCAGTTTTGAGATATTAAATAGTGGCGTGCGTTGATTCAAACAAAATAAATAAACTACATCTCTTGCGTGTGCATCGATGCGAGATGCTTGCCTATCTTGTTCTCTAACTCTCTAACTTGGCTTCTGAAACTACTAGGGAGGGCTAGGGCTCGATGCGTCGATCAGGGTCCCTTGAAGCTTGTAAAGGCTTGTCCTTGTCATCTTGGTACGACCAGAGTACAAACCAAACATCATTATTGGATTTCCGTGCAGTCAAATAATAAATTAAACTATATATATGCATATATATCGGTACAAGAATTAAGTTGATGAATCGGGAAATCGGAATCTAAGTTTCTACCATAATAAAGATAATACAGCTGCGATGAACAGGGCGATGCACGCAGATAAGGATTTGAAAGGAGCCTCAACTCTACCGGCAGCATTATGGTGTGAAGCTAGAAAAAAACCTTGTTAGTATTGTGGAAGTCAAAGACGAGCGCTCTGTATCATCTAATACTGTATCTATTCCCACAAGACACCATCACTTAGACAAGCTGTAGCAGACACAGTATTAGACAAAACAGAGGACACAGAGAATTCCAAAGTTAACATACCCGAAGTAGAAGAGGATTTTGCAGCAGTTGAAGAAGCAGCTGAATATCAGTTAGTACCATTCCTAAATCTCTGCGAAGCAGAGCCACGGGTCTGGGCAGAGCCCAGCCGCCGGAGGCAATCCCTCCCCATCCCAGACAACTAAAAACTTACCAGTACCAGTTTCAAGAACGCCAGGAGTTCCAGTAACACCCGAAAAGGTGACAGTGGCCGCTAGAGCCTCGACAGACGAAGCGACTTCGGTGACACTGTAACTGGCCGCCTTGACAGCACTGGGTACAGCACCATCGGCCGGAATGACCTCAATGTTGCTAGACGTGGCATTGTATTTTGTGTTTGCAAGTGAGACTTCAAAAGTATCGAGGTTGTAAACGACATAGGCACTGCGGAGAAATGAATCTCCAAGAATCACGTCTTCGGATGGGAAGATACCAATGACACAGGCAGGCTGGCCGTCTGAGAAAGTGGCTTGATTGTTATTCTCATCAGTCAATTCGAAAAGAATCTCTGAAAGAGGTACAGTAATGTTGGCGCCGCTGAAATTGTACAAAAGAGCCGACGAGCCCGATTGGATATTGCAATCGACAACATAATAACCAAGCTCACTGACATATTCAGCACCCAAACTATTACCGATGGAGGTGACGACATCTTGTGGCAAGTATGTGAAGGTGGTTCCAGAGTCGAGCAAAGCAGTAATGGAGCCGGACATGACAGCTGACGAGTCACCACTGGCGTCGACGAGCGACAGACCGGAAAGAACAATGGTCATTTCAATTGGTTGATCAAACCCAGCAATCGATTTGATAAGTGGTACGGTGGTGAGGGTTCCTTCATATTTATCATGGTCCACAGCTCCAAACAGAATTTGACCAGATTGCGAGTTGACATCATTGAGCCACAGAGAGTAGGCCACAGTGTCAATATGGCCCTGGGTCTTGAGTAGTTGAGGGACGTTTTCATAAGTATATGGACCACTACTGGAACTATCATCACTAGTACTTGAGCTATCATCACCACTACTACTACTGCTCTGGTCACCAGGACCAAGTCCTACAGCAGTCTGCTGATTGGTGGATTCCAGGTCGGGAAATCCAATTCCAAATACACCTTGACTGGTATTTGCTTCTAAACCAACAGCAATGGACGCATTGAGAAGCGAGATGCCACTAATATTTAACGTGTCAGTGCCCCAAATACCTTGAGCAAACGATCCATCTTGATACTGGATAGAAAAGTCTGAATTATTGAAATTAAACGTCGAAGATTTGTTATAGTTGAAGGTACCGGACGAGCAATCGGTGAATCCCTCTTCGATTTCGTGTTGAGTTTTAGCACAGAACGGGTTATTACTACTGCTGACCCACAAGTCACTGGATCCAGTATCAATAGCGGGACCAAACGATTGGAATGGAGTTCCAACCTTGAGACTAATCTGGTAGAACGTGAACTGATTACTCAAAGAGACAGTCAACGATGAGGACGAAGAAGAAGAAGAGTCGCGACGTTTAAGACCGTGCTTGTTACCAGTCAACTCCTGAGGGGGTTTATAGTATTTTGGGTTCTCATTGTATCTGCCAATTGGATGGACATTGGCTCTTGTACCCGAGAATTCCAGCGATATGAATGAAGGTGATGTTGAATCGGTCTCCTGGACTGAAGCGGCTGTAGTCAAGGAAAGTGCTACTCCCAGTATTGACAATGACAGAGGCAGCTTCATGATTAAGTCAGGTAGGAGAAGAGTGAAAAAAAAAAAGGATTAACAACCGAACAATCGGTTGTTTCAGAAAAAAAATAAGATTTAAAGTTCAGTCAAAAAATTATTGACTCTTGAAAACAGTGAAAGAAAAATCGTGAAACGAAAACGCTCCCTATTTGTTGTGGCTTTTTAATTTTTGAAATGCAATTCTACCAGAAATCTACCGATTGGTCGCAAAGGTATAAATAAACAAATACGACAAAGAGAATCGTATGAACAAACGCCTTTGCTCCTTTTTATATTATATATAATACACGAGTAGCAGCCAGCAGGAGTGAGGCAGGGCAGTCTCTGTTTTATTTTTTGTTCGTCGAGGTCAGCCGGACAGTCGAGAGCACTTTTTTTTTTGGAACGCACCTGTTCTCAGAATCCCCCTGGTGCTTGCTTTTATTGTGTCTCAAGTTTCGCGGTGACGGAAACTTACGAGACAAGCGAGAGAGAGAGAGAGGAAAAGAAAAAAGTGTGAAACTCAAATACGAGACAGGTCGTTAACCGAGAGGTAGATATTTTCTCTAGTTATACTTCCTCTCTTTGGTCTCGAACACACGCACCCCATTATATAAGTTCCCAGATGGGAATGACCAAAATTTGAGGGCTTGGTTGAGGTGAGTAGCCGATTACTGCGCGGCCTAAGCCTCTTGCATTTCGAGCTACGTCGAGTTACATCATCGCCGAAGAAAGTGCTGTGCGGAACTGGAAGGGGGCTTGGCTTCGCTTGCTGGGCTTAGCTGCCCAGACCCGTTTGCTCCACTTGATGGAGTGCTTGGAGCGGGAGACAGGCTTGACACAGGCGAGAATACGACCAGCGGTTTTGAAGCGAAAGGCCAAATAAACTTGTGAACCGGGTGGCAGCGAGGAGAAGGCGCTGCACACCAGACGCAGCTCGGACGCACAGAAGCCACTTCAAACGGCCTCCTGTGGACCAATACGGCGCCAACGGGAGAGTAACTGTGGGCCAAGAAATACGCCTGAGATAACAGAGGAATGTAACAAACCGAGACATACAAGACACGAACCTGAGGAATGGCCAGTATCAGCTTTGTCTGGTACCACTAACAAACTGATTGGACTATCTAACTATCTGACTATCGGCAGCTAGCAGCAGCAGCAGCAGCAGCGCCTGTCGTTCTGGCCCGTTGACTGTACTCGATGATTTTAACGTCTCGTAACTGCTGCCATAGGACGACAGTCGATACGGCTCTCCTGGGGCAAGATCTAGATGCTGCCTCCGGCGGCTGGGCGCTGCCCAGACCCGTTGCTCTGCTTCGCAGAGGGGGCTCGAACCACACAGGGCATCATGATCCAAAAAGGCGCCGGTAGAGCGAAGCCTCTGCGAAGCAGAGCCACGGGTCTGGGCAGCGCCCAGCCGCCGGAGGCAACGGCTCTCGCGTGGACACGATCGAGTCGAGAGTGCTCTGCAAGCAAATTAAAAGAGATGGACAGCATGAGACCTGTACGACAGAATACGATAGTCAATACCAGGGGCGAGGGGGAGGGGTAAAAACGGTTCAAATTAATAGTCCAGAAGCGGGATAGTGGGGGCTCATAAAGTGTGCCCTGCATATGAAAAAAAAACTACACAGTTATATTTTAGGAATGGGAGAGTGTTTCTACAGGCGGTTTTGACAGATAGAAGTGTATGCAAAATAAAGTAGCCGGTACAGGATGTGCTATATTTACAGATGCAGATGACATGATGGTTTTAGTAGCAGGTCTGGGGCTGCGGTCTATCCATATTCTCTGCAGAGACAAAGTGTTCAGATTCATGCCCAAACCGGCAGCTCCGACCGCCGAGTCATCCGTTAAGTAGAGCTGAGGCAGAGGTAAGGGGGGAATGTCATTAACGGGATGCCATCATTTTACAGTACCAGTGGTGAGTCTTCTCTGGCCAGCTGGGACATAAAGGTGTAGATACAGTTCCACTTCTTGCGCATGACAAAGGACAGACAGAGTAATTGAAACACAGCAGAGAATGAAATGGCCATAAAGGCAATAGCACTGGTAATCGCTACTCTGGACGGGTGGTTAGTTTATACTGACATCAAAAACTAGCTTGAAGAAGCAGTTTGGCCCCGTGAACGGCTGACTGTCGGTATCGGCGGTCAGATTATCACCGATAAGGCTATATTGACGACATGGTGCTGCTGAGCTGTACATGAGCAGCATACGCCGGTAGAAGAATCAGTGGGTGAGCGGTAATACTTACAGCATGACTCCAAGAGATCTTGTAAGAAACCAATCTTGATTGAACCCTATCTGGATGGCATAGTCAGTACATATATCTAACATAGAAAATGACGATGTTAAAGATGAACTGGTGACGGCACTGGTCAGGCCTACTAAGGCTTGAGATGCATGCAACAGTTGTGAGAGAGCTTTTGCCAGCACCAGAGTAGATACCATGATAATAGCGATAACTGACAGGTGAACGGTTCTAGGGGAGATTTTTGAGATGGATTGCTGGATATACGACACGAGAGACTGTAGTGATGACATTTTAAGAGAAAAGGAAAGAATACGTAGGAACCCGAAGCAAAAGAAGGGGAGGACAACCGAGTGGGCAAACAACGAGGAACTACCGAGAAAACAAGAGACCAAAGAAGATTTGAAAATAACAAGCTGTAAACGAAGAATAAGGAAAACGGCCGGAGTGGAATGCAGAATAAGTAGACTCGAAGCCGACTGAGCCTGAGCAAGTATTTACGTAATAGTTACCATATACACAACGATTGGCAGTGGATCGATGTAATGGAGAGATAGCCGCACCTTGAACTTGTTGTTTGTCTGGCAACGGTGGTTAGCTTGCGGTTTACTGGTGGCCATATATTGTTGACAGCGAGAACAATTTAGTACTGTAATTTAGTTGAGCAAAAATCACGGTATATATATATTTGACTGGGACCCAGCGTTATGTAGTGAGCACTGTATAGAACAGAGCCACGAGATGTACTAGAGTGAAATACAAATAAACGAACAAATGAGTTTCCTCGAGAAAATAAAAAATCTATTCAGCAGGAGCTGACTGCTTCTTATATACTTTATTGACGGGCACAGTTTGTTACCAAAACCGGTTCAAGCTGCTCGAGGCAGACAACTGTTAATCGGCGCAAGATATTCTAGATAACGCATTCTGATGGGCAGGCGTTGGGAGCAGCGCATGTCAGAACACCAATGGGAGCAAGCAAAAACAGTAGCTGTTTGGCGGCTTTTGCAGGCTCATAGCCGAGTCCTTATTCTGAGAGAGATACAGCTGGTCTTTTTGACTGAAGCCAACATGGGGTAGACAGATCGGTTTTGATCGAGGCGATGCCGATGTCGGCCAATCAGTTTTGGCGCCCATGCAAGATTTCATTTATATGCACAGATATATTCGTTTACACGGCACCCTACACGTGTATAATCGCGCATAGTTTTCCCCCGCTTCGCGCGACCCCGCAACACAAGCCTTTAAGGGGGCGGGGGTGCAGGGGGGTATTTCTTTGGCCCGTTTCACGGAGAGGGATGAGGAGCAAGTGGTTCTATTAGTTTGTATGTATGTGCGTAGTACTCTAAATTAAACAATGTTGGCATTATCAGTGACAATGCTGTTGGATTCGTGGGACTCGTGTCGGTCTTTTTCTTCAATAATTTCTCCGTCAACGACTTTGACAGTATCCTTCGTGCCGTTAATAGCTAAAGCATGCTCAGGCTTGAGAAACACCATTCCAATAATGAATGCCAGACCAGAATAGGCTACAAGAGTGTAATATGCTGTTTTGTATGATGAGGCATCAAGACCATCACCCATCTCGCTAGTCGCTATAGCCAGACTGATTGCAACACCTAATTGGCCACCAGTCTGGCAAATACCGTTAATAAGACCTTGGTGATCGAGAGGTGCAGCATTGCTGACAACGTTGAGAAACGTCGACATAAACAAGCCACAACCAAGCGCAATGAAGATAGTCGCTGGAAACAGAAAATGCCAGAAGCTGTGGTCGTTAATGAAAACCATCAGAACAGCACCCACAATGTTGAACAATGGTGCAGCCACCAGAAGGAGCTTGGATGGTACCTTGCCATAGCTAGCACCGCCAATTACACAAGACAGCACAAATGTTGCTCCCAGAGAAATAAAGTTGACTCCTGCATGCATGGGTGACAGGTTCATCACGTAGATCATCTCATTAGATCCGGCAAACATAACCACAAACAGATTGGAAAAAAGTAAAGGTGCCATTGCAAAGATAGGAGCCAAGTTGCGAAATGACCAAGCATAACCTGGAAGTAGAGGTTCGAAATGAAACCTCTGTTCTGCAACGAATGTCTCGTAATAGGCAAACAAACCAATCAACAAAAGTCCGAGAATAAGAGGTGCAATGACCCGAGCAGACTTCCATCGTCCTGGAGCACTGGTGAATGCAAAAACAACCAGAATAACTCCAGAAACAATGATGGCTGACCCTACCCAATCTAACTTGTTCATCCTGTCTCTGTGAGAAGGTGTTTCTTCAACACTAAAATATGGCATAATGGAAAAAAAGCATGCAAGACCGAAAGATAAATAGAGAAGTCCATGATAACCAATTCTCGTGTCGGCAAACCCACCACCTACAAGAACACCTACGATGCCTCCCAGAGCGGCACACGATCCCACAAGTGCGAACGCTAATGCCTGGCTACGACCTCTAAAAGTATGAGCTACTAACGCAAATGACGTAGGGATTGTCAAGGCAGCCCCCACACCTTGAAGAGCTCTGAAAACAAATAAAACGTAAGCATTATGGCTCACTGCTCCAACAAGACAACAAATAGCTACCAAAGTCATACCAACAGTGAAAGTCAATCGATGGCCCAAATAATCTGCTAGTCGCCCACCTAGAAGAATAAATGAGCCATATGTTAAAGCATAAGCTGATATGACCCAACTTGCAGTATCAAGAGGGATATTATATTTTTCTGCTATACTTCGAGTAGAAAACATCAATCCGGTGACATTGAGAATATCCAGGATCTGAGCACCAGAAAATACAATGAGAGAAATAGGTCGCAAAGCTTTGCGCACTTTATTGATAGTTTTCAATGGTACTTGTGGTTCTGGTTGGGGAGTAGGTTTGGATACTGACGAAGATGTGGCGGACAATTCGTGGACGGTGGACCCTGCATGTTCCGGTTCCACCTGATTGTCTAACTGTGAGTCTTGTGCTTTACTCATTATTTATGTATTCGCTTGATACTTGATTGGATATGAAAACTTGAACAATTTTCATTGAAAAGCGTCTTATATATATAGTCGTTTTGGTTATTGCCAAGTCAAAAAGTTAGCATAGAGCGTATGTTGCCCCCTGCAGATAAAGGTGTGGAAGTCCGTCCAGATTTTCTCGAAGAAATCCTCATTCGGACCGGAGTTTATTTGTGTGTCAATGAATACCCACTATGTCCTATCTCCCAGTAACGTGTGCTGCAACTGGGCAAACGAGCGGAGGTAACGCCGTGCGGGAGGCAAAGGAAGATCGGCGGTGGGAATTACCGAGATAAAATAACTGAAGTGGAATCCCGCCAGGTTGTGTCATCAAGAGCGGAGAAGGAAGATCTAACAAGCCCAATCTGGTGGGAACAGCGCCGAGTGTCTTGCCATGAGCTGAGAATTTGCCACTTGGAACTGGCCCGAGGCGACAGGTTATTCTGGCAAATCGGCCAGGGGCTGTGTATACGAAAGGTTGTGAAATGGGTATAGGCCATATATAGATGATAAACTGGTAGAACGACTGCTGGCATTAAAGAGAAGGTGTTGTGATAGTGGCAAGGGTTTGACTTGTCTTTTATATAACTATATCTCGTGTTGCATGCTGCAGGAAGGTCCCCCTAATAATATATATGCTGCCCGGTAGTTGGTTTAGTTCATTAGGAATTTATTGACTCTGTTAGCTAATAAATTTTTTGACACCTTGTTCTACAAGTACTTAACCATTCTGATAATAATACTGTAGAATGGGTCTATCAAGGAAAAAAGCATGTTTAACATGCTCAACAAGAAAGAGACGGTGTGATATGCTATATCCAACCTGCTCAAGATGTTCGATTACTGGATCTCAGTGTATTTATAATGCCAATACAAGTAACCCTATTGTTCAACAGTTAATAAAGGGAAATGGAGGGGTGATTGAAAAAAAGAAGCGAACTGGAACTGTTCCAATAGCTCCTGGAATTAGTTTTATCATGGAACCAACATCTGGTGCTGCTACTATAACCAGTAATGATACTCCACCATACGATAGTCCAGAGACTCCAGGTGATAATAATAATAATAATAATAGCAGTCAGACATCATATCTGTTCAAAGTAATGAACCCGACTCCGCCCAAAAGTCCGGATGCTGGTGGGCTTAACAATTCTATATTTGATATAGATTTGGATTTACCAGGTCAATGTGATGATATGACTGACCGTGTTATCAACAGTGGGCATCTGCTTTTCCCACCGCCTTCCATACAGCCACCGATCACGCCTCCAGATTCCGTTGAAGGAGAAGAGGTTTGCCCATTGGATTATGGACCAACTATGGTTGCCAAAATCAAACAATTCAATTATTTTCATTTAAACTTCCGACTACTTCAAGATAGTCTAGATTCATCCCAGACTTGTGATCTGTATGTTGCGCGCATCAGGAAATATTCTAAATTATTTCTCACCAATCTCAAGACCGCTTTCATTCACCCATGTCTATATTCAAAAGGATATCCACCGGTCCTTTTAACTGCATTATCAATATGTTCACTACACGCAAGTGCTACTACGCAAGAAGAACTGCAACAGAGTGGCAGCAGCAACAATGTATATGAAACTGCTAAAAGAATGAACATCTCAACTGAGTTCAATCGCACTATCAATATATTAGTCGATTCTATGATGCTGCCTCTGCCTGTGATTGCGGGATTGAGGATTCGAGACAAGCTCGCATTAGCTCAGGCTCTACTTCTAACTCAATGCATTCGATTATTCAGTGGTGATATAAGGCAGGTTAGTCAGGCCGAAGAGATAATATTACCATTGACTGCTATTTTCGACGATTTAGTAGCATTCACTCATACTCCAGAAGGAACTTCCAAGCGACCGGATCAATGGGAAGAGTGGCTTCTGATTCATTCTATCAGTCGTACATGCTTCTTAGGAGCGTTTATTCAAGGGCTATATTATTATTTGCGAGGTCAAACAGAATTCAATCTTGTGGCACCATTTATGCCAATGTCTGTGTCAAAAAACAAATGGAAAGCGTCGACGGCAGCCGATTGGCGTAAAGCGGGTATTGCCGATTCACAGGAATACGATATCACTCTTGCTGAAACATATCTTTTGTATTCTACCACCGATCCAGAAACCGCACATGAGTTATGTTCTGAAGCCGTTTTGATGCTATGTTTCTGTGTTGGAGTTGACAAGGTCCAAGAACGATTTGAAATTAATTTAGCTGAATTAATTGATGGAGAGTAGTATAAATATTATATGTTTTATCAAACATGGTAAATAAGAGTAATGAACGAGTACCCGCACTTCCAGCTAGTAGTAGCACCTCGAGCATCGACGATGAGACGTGATAAATAGCTTCCTATACACAATAGATATATATACCTTTACCATATGTACCATTGGTCCATTTAGAGTGCTTTTATGCTTTAATGAATATAGACGATACAAGCTAAAGAGCAACTGCCAGTCTGTAAAACTAGTGAGTAAGCTCGAAACACGTTTACAAGAACTATACGTAAAGGTCCTCACAGACGTCTTATCCGAAGCCAGGTCAGAGACATTATTGTAAATTGCTTGAAATGATTGAGAGTTAGATATATCGCCTATGCTCTAGCTCTCCTGTGATCACCTCTAGAGCTCTTGCCAGTGCGCCTCACACGCCGCATATACGGCTGACGCATATCATGTTCTCACTCAAATATAGTACTTTTTATTGGTCGTTGCTGGTTTGGTATTCGAGATTTGAAATTTAGAGAGCTATAGCGCCGGCGGTGTGTGAAAATAGTCGCGAAACTTGTCATATAAAGCAACAAAATGTCAGGAGGAGGTCCAGTCCCTATATACAAGGTAAGAATAGCACTTTTTAAAGCAGGGTGGCGAAGGCGCAAGTAGGAGACGAGTGTTTCGTTTAGTAGACCCTTTTCAACCGTCGCCATCAAACTCGTTGTTTTGCCTTGGGTCGTATGATACCAACCGCTTGCAACGTGGACGAAGTAGCTCTAACATTTGTCAAGAAATACACTGCCGTTTCAAGAGGCTTTTGGGAAAAAGTTCGTCAATTGTTAGTGGCAGTACCTAATCGTTCTTCTGGTAATCCAATTGTACCACTGTACCGAATGCCATCACCGGGTTCGCGTACTGCCGAGGCAGAAGCTTATACAGATCCTGCTACTCTGCCAGCATCGGATATTGCTGGAAACCCTTACTACAAACGAGATCATAGAAGAAATTACCCCCAGACCGCGTTCTATAGCCAATCCACTATTGCTGGTCTTTTAAACTATGGATCCGCTCAAGCTCCTCGAATTGCTGATGGAGATGCAGGAACCAAGGCTCTTGCTCAAGTGCAGCAGGGCCAGGTGTCACTAACTCAGGTTCTTGCGGCTTCTGCTAAAGACATTATTGCTGGTGATGTTCTAGACAAGAGTGGCCTGCCCCCAGTGGCTCCATCGCTTAGATCCAAGACATATACTATTGTTCCATTTTCTCAGAGTGGTATGTATAATGAACATTATCCGGTCCGCTCTTTTAAATGATATGATCTACAGACTATTAATAAAATATAAATGCATTTTTTCTCAATATTAAGGGAGTGTACGTTCCCGAAAAACTAAACGCTAGCTATAAAGTAGACGGATAAACTGGTATTTTAGAGCATTGATCCTAATCTGAGAAATCCCCTCCAGCTTTAGACCCCTGACCTCCAACTATCCCAATTACCGTCTGAATATATATATCGATAAACACAAAAATAAAACGTCCTATGGCTCTAATAATCACAAATAATCTGCTTATATAAGTCCATGTCGTCAAAGTAGTCCCTGCTTCTATCCCCTGAAAATCTGTCCTATAACGGTAGTGATCGGTTGGAGCCTGCAGTATTTATTCCCTATTGTCTCCATTGCTGTAGGAATTTCTTAGCTTCATATGCACTCCGCTGGTTCCATGCCTACCACATTTCTTCTTGCAAATGATATTTTGTAGGTTCTTGATAAAATCTTTTGTATTTTATTATACACCATTGATCGTGGTTGTTGCTGCTCTCGGTGTATAGCCGCCGTTCTATCTGGTGATATCTCACACAAGCAGCATACGGCCACTATTACGTGATCAAAAGGTTTCTCTTAATTAAAAAAAGACTCTTGTTGACATCAAAATTGACAGCTCTTCTGATTGATTTTTTCTATGCTAGCTCGTCCAAGAAATCATCTGCTGACCTCTAGTGCTAGTTTAATTAATAGTTCAAAGTCTCGTCAAGTTAGGTTTGCAAGAATGGCCACAACATCAAATAGGCAAGTCAATTCAGTTTCTCTCAACTCATTCAATCAGAATCATCAACTCTATGATCAGGTTCGCCCAGGCTATATTGCTGAAGCAGTGGATACATTTGTAAATCATTTGCACCTTACAAATGGCTCAAAAGTAGTTGAATTGGCTGCGGGAACTGGAAAATTCACTGCTTCAATTGCAAATGCTGGGTTCGATATTGTAGCTGTGGAGCCATCTTCTGGTATGCTGGAGTCGTTTAAAAGTAAATTTCCTCATATTCCAACCATTGAGGCCTCTTCCTATGACATTCCATTGAAAAATGATTATGCAGACGCAGTGATTGTTGCTCAAGGGTTTCATTGGTTTGCAAATCTGGAATCTCTGAAAGAGATAGCAAGAATATTACGTCCTGATGGCAGGCTGGGGCTGATTTGGAATTATGATGATTTGGAATCATTGGATAAAGACAGTGTTCAGCGTAGTATTGCCGACTATATTCATAGCTTTGACTTGGATGTACCTCAATATCGACGCAAGGAATGGATACCTGTACTTCAGAATCAGCCATACTTCCATGTTCCTTATACAGAGGAACATTTCAAATACAAGAAAAGTATTCCAAATGATAAGGAATTCTATTGGAAGTACTGGGAGAGTCGTAGTTATATTACTGCTCTACCAGAAGATAAGAAAACACAAGTACAGAAACACGTATATGAACTATTTGAAAAGAACCTAAAACCAGAAGATGTTAAAGACGATGGCACTTTGACTTTCAAGGCAGGTGTTCATCTTGTTTGGCTAACAAAGTTATAAATCAGGACGGGCAAATAGGAGTAGTCAACCATTCATTTTTTTTATATACATGCTATTTATATATACATAAGAATTTTTGTTTACAAATCATCATGAACTGGAGACGACGCCGGCAAAACTTCAACAGGAGTTCCTTTAATGACCATGTTGGTGATTAATTCATATGCGACTTGGGCGCCAGCCAGCGCAGTAATCTCAGCATGATCGAAAGCAGGTGATACTTCGACAACATCCGCGCCAACAAGATTCAAGTTCTCAAGACCACGGAGAATTTGGATTAATTCTCGTGTTTGCCAGCCACCTGCTTCAGGAGTTCCAGTACCAGGGGCCATTCCAGGATCAATTACATCGATATCCACAGAAATATAAACAGGAACAGTGGTGGGAACTCGATCAAGAATCTCTTTGACAATACCCTTGACTCCTTTTTCCATAATGTCGTCAGATGCAATTCTAGCAAACCCTTGTTTTGTATCTTCTTCATAGTCACCCCAGTCTTTGCCAGATAATCTGGTACGTAAACCAGCATGCATACAGGTATCATTGGATAACAGACCTTCCTGAGAAGCCATCCAGAACATAGTGCCATGAGTGAAATCGCCCGCACCAGCCTCTGTTTCCCAAGTTGAAGGGTACTTGGAAGGAAGCCAGGTATCTAAATGAGCATCAAAATGAATAACCGTGATAGGCCCATAAATCTTATGAAGGGAGCGCAATGCACCTAATATAATGGAATGATCACCTCCTAGAGTAACAAGACGAGGTGGTAAGCCGGATCTACCATCTTTAGTATAATGGATTGGCCTGGTCAATAATTCGGTATACCCTTCAGTCATCTGTCGAAGTGCAAGCTTATTGTCAACTGGAGTGATAGGAATATCGTCACAATCTATGACTTTAGCCCAATCTTGATAAGGGTTGATTCCAGCCCTGGCATTGAATCCTCTCAAAGATGACTGACGGGCAGAAGCAGCTCGAATAGCTCTTGGGCCGAATCTGGCACCAGGACGATATGATACTGCAGTATCGAAAGGAATTCCAATCACTGCTATATCGAACTCTGTATCCGGGTGGATAAGACATTTGTCGGTAGGCAAATGAGCAAAAGTGTTGATTCCTGAGAACGGCCAGTCAGTGCCCCATTTATCTTCCAACGTTGGAACCACTCCCCCTCTTCCCCCCGCGGTCGCTCGGACACTATCAGCTAATAGTACCAAACAGCCGCCAATCGCATTCAACGAAGTGATTAATTTTACCATTTTTGTCTATTCAAACAAAACGAATTGACAACCAACCTGACACTGGACGGAAAACCGTCTTATATTTATCCATATTGGATGCTTGCATCTGACAGGGATGTACAGCTTATCAGCAGAAGTACGGCGGAATCACCGAAATCTGTAATTGGTAACTGAGGGCGATTTTATATACTCTCCTGAGTGCAGATGACGGCGGCTAATAATTCGACTGTCGGATGAGCTTAGTGGATGAACACGAATGGGGTCCATTGTACTGAAATCTGTCCGATTATAGAAAAAGTTTGTTTACTGAAATGTGAGTTGGTGTGAACCTTCACAACAGGCTACTAAGTGCTGGCCCTGCCTAAGCGCCAGCCCTGCCCGCGCGGGGCTATAATGAAATTTCAAAAGATAAGATAAGGATCCCATAGGACCAGCTATAGATGGGTTTTCAAATAGTTGGCCTTTGAGAACCGTAGATCTCATCAGGGATGACCCATAGGCGGCTCCAAGTCAAGGTCTGGTGATGGCTTCTCAACTCTGACATTGCTTGCATATTCAAGAGCGAGATGTACTCCTGATTGAGCTACTTTAAACACAGGCAATTAACTCTTCAATGTCTGAAATCATTACACCGACCCACAATTGATACGTCATTCATTGATTATTGAAGCGCTCTGCCAGTATATATACCCATATACGAGTACCAGGGTAAGGCTTCCAATAACCAGAGTTGCCAACTTTGCCAACTTTGCCAGTTGTCAGTGGAAATACTCCAAATCACCCTAATGACCAGGAAATGAAATATCGAATTTATTTGCTCAGTCAAGAGTACATTAACTGACTCAATTGTAGGCGGAGACGCCGAGCACCCGCCGTATGATTGGATGAAAATGAACGATTGCCTAATTGGGAGTTATCAGATGCTGCTGTGAGATTTTCTAGATAATCAGATAACTTCCTCAGCCTTGTATTTTTTTTCTCTCTCTCTTATTATCAATATCATCATCAATAATTTTTGACCATGTTTTTGGCAAGTGCTATTCTCCAACTACTGGTATTGTCACCAACCATATTTCCTGTATTGGCGCAATTAGACAATTGCCAGAAACTGAAGAAAAGCACTGGTATTGCCCGTTCGGCTGTTCGTTGGCCGCTATGGATATCAGGCTGGGTACTGATAGGAATCTATTACTTTACTCAACAGAATGGTCTAGTAATTCTACCCATCATCCATCACTTAACGGCCATCCTAGGTCTTGCTTGCTGGTGTCAAGAGAGGTCTTATTCCAAACAGGCCGCTACTGCTCGTTCCGTGTGGGTATTAGCTGCCAGTGTGGTAGGAGGCTGTTTGGCTAGCGAACTGCTTATCTTTACCAGTCTGAACTCTCTAATTGAATATCCAGCTGACTATGAATTTTTCCAAAGGGGAATTGCCGTTGCCGGAGTTATCTGCTATGGAGGGTTTCTGTGCCTTTTACCGTATGATCGCGATCAAGATCCTAAAGGACCCGGTGCAGGCTTTCACCCTCTATGTCTCCTAATCCAGCTCGCAGGCTTTTTCTGTACTTTTATCATGTTGACGCTACTTTTTATCGATGTTGATTCCTTTGGTTGTTATATCTATCTATCTCTTATTGTTTTCCAATTAGGGACTGTCATTGTGCAGGGAATACTACGCAGAAAGTATTTCAGACAAGCCACCGTCTCGGACCAGTATCAATCTGTCCCTCTCCAGGATCTATAGTTGAATTTAGTTTATTCATGTCTTGAAAACCCATTCTGCCTCCGGCAGAGGCCACTTAAGAGAAGACTCATGTCAAGAATCTCAGGGATCATTCCTCTCGTCTTGGTTTTCTGTGGAAATACACGTATATTCGTCATGCCACAACGCGGGTAAGGGTCCCCGTCCCCAGTCTGGCGTGTCGTGATGGAGTCGGCTCGTCAGTTGATAAATTGAATATATTCAGTTCTTAGATCGACCTCGGACCAAAAAAGCTCGTGATATTTTTTTGGCCTGCCTTCTTGCCCATCTACACAAGCCATTGAGTGGGCAAGCGACTGGAGAGAACTGGAAGAAAAAAAAAATGAGCGAGAAACTGGCAAAGCACGAAGCGGGCCAGGCTCTGCTAAAGGTAGGTTGAGATCCGAGTGCGGAGCTGGCCGCTATTCTCATGAATTACCCCTGACTTTGAGAAGAAGGAAAAAACGGCGGGAATTAACAACATATTACCAGTTCAGCGGAGTTTGGGTTTCGTACATTCATTCGACTACGGCGGGACGTAAGTGAAATACTATGGAGCAGGAAGGCGTGCTCAGTCAGTCCTTGGTCCGGGGTACGAACCCGGGGTACGAATCGGCGTTCTAGCGACCCTGGAAACCAATTGACCACGAAAATGCTCTTCTACGATGGTCTGAGCAGCTGCCTAGAAGCACATAAAAACCAAGACACTAACACATGAGGAAGTCGCGTTTGCGGGAGCATTCGTGGTGGGAGTGCTGCTTCACTTTCATAAGATTGTTCAAAATGAACACTATGGGTATCCGGACGAATGGTTTCCTTCTGTATCGGCTACAATTGGTGACAGATACCCCGAGAGATCTGTGTTCCAGGTGTTTATTGCCTTGACCTCGGGCCCTCGATTTGCTTTGGTGTTACTTTCGTTTCTTATGACTACTTATAAGGGAGCAGTTGCGCCATGGATCTTGTTGCTTGTGGGAGTGTTGCGTACACTTACATGTGGAGGTTGGACATACGTAACTTCTACTGATGATCATGACTGGCATGACATCTTTATGATTTCGTACTTGATATTAACTATTCCTTGGACGGTATTGCGGATCCGACTGACGCCTCAGGGCTCAGTAGTAAGAAGATACAGAGCTTGGACTGCCAGCTTATTCTTTGGTACTCTGATTCCGTTGGTATACTACTTTATTCAACATAAAGTACATAGAGTTGCGGGCGCTTATACTATATATGCATTTTTCGAGTGGTCGTTGATTGTGTTTGACCTTGCGTTTGATTCCATATCAGCAATTGATTTCGCATCCTTGGAAATCCAAGTTGTCGATGTCAAGGGTGTTACAAGACTGGCCGCCGATAAGGCAGCGTTGCAAAAGACTGAAAAGGCTCTAAACGGTCATCAGGTAAAACAATCTTCTAGAAAGCATCATGGATTTAGCAATTTCCAGTTTGTCATTGCAATTCTGAATTGGTTTGTGTTCTGGTCTGTTTTGACCGCCTTGCCGTTGCTGATTTGGTACTTCCCGTTGTGGTACATGGGTATCAGTGGTTATGAAGCGTTTTTAGTTAGTGTAGCATCGCCGCTGCTTCTGGCGATTCCGGCCTTGAGTGGATTTTTCAAATATGCATATCAATTGCCGCTACTGGGTACTTCGGTAGGAATTGCTGCTTATCTTGCCAAATCTCCAGCTCTTCGATTGGAGTTGGTTGCGCTTGGTGCTGCTTTAGGTTGTATTTCTCTTGCTGTACAGTTTTGGGGAATCAGTGCTCGGTCTTCGGCTGGTGTTCATAGAGCGACTACGTTTTCTTTGGGATTAATTTTATCGTCAATTGCCAAATTGGCTTATTACACGAACAATCCCATTTGGCCCATTATGCATGATCAGAATGGTGGCTGGAACAAGACAGGTCTTGCAATTGCTGTTATATCTGCGCTATTCGCTTCGCGCCTTCAGTACAGCAGCTCACAACCAAACTCAGTTGCTGGAAAGAATGAGAGTGCTATAGGTGCTGCGTTTGGTGTTGGTGGTTTATTATTTGCTCTCCATACTCTACTTTGCGATTCGTCAACATTGACATTGTGGGTCTGGGAAGGATATCCTGTTCGTGGTCCTCTGCCTGTCCCACATGGATTCATTACTATTGCAGCAATGGGATTTGGCGCTTATTTGGGTGTCACTAAACGCGCTGTGAGTGGTAACCTGTCTGCCTATCTAGTTTCGAATATTGGTGCCGTGGTGCTTTATTCATTTTCTGGTTGGGTAGGATACCTTGGAGGTTTGGTATTGACTGTATACTTAGTATCTATTGTACCAGTTATTTTGGAATCTGCGGGTAGACATCACCCTGCCAAGTCGTTTGGAATCGGGTTTTTTGTATTGGTGTTATTGTATTTGGCCCATGTATGGATTGTGGCATATGCTTTTGTTCCTGGTGGTCAATACCTTAGAGAACGCACTGATATCGTACTGGCTGCGCAACAAATCTGTATTGGTTTAGGAATATGGGCCAACAGTAAGATCCGGACAACTGCTAATAATCCACTTGGAGCAAATAATACCAATGCAATTTCACTGGCACGTAAAATCAGATCACAAGTGTTAGTAGCAGTAACTATTCTTACTGCCTTGAGCGGAGCTATAACATTTAAAAGATTCCATCGTGACGACCCCAAGCCTCATCATCCCGATTCTAATGTAATGACGGCAGGTATCTGGACAATTCATTTCGGTCTTGATAACGATATGTGGGCATCTGAAGGGCGTATGAGAGATGTCATTGAAGAGCTTGAAATCGATGTTATTGGGTTCCTTGAATCAGACACCCAGCGTGCTATTATGGGTTTCCGAGATTTGACTCAACAGATTGCTGAAGAATTGGGCTATTACGCGGATTTCGGCCCCGGTCCAAATAAGCATACATGGGGATGTGCACTTCTATCGAAATTCCCCATTTTGAATTCCACTCATCATCTATTGCCTTCTCCAGTAGGTGAACTGGCACCTGCCATCCATGCGACTTTAGATGTATATGGTCGACCCGTTGATGTGGTAGTGTTCCATAGTGGACAGGAAGAGGACGTTGAGGACCGTCGTTTACAATCACTGGGCGTAGCTGACATCATGGGAAGCAGTTCTAATCCAACTGTGCTTTTAAGTTATCTTGTCACCAAACCGCTTGAAGGCAATTATAACACTTATGTCAGTGATGTCTCTGGTATGCATGATATTGATCCATCAGACTGGGATCGATGGTGTGAATACATCTTGTATAAAGGTCTCAAGCGGTCTTCGTATGCTCGTGTCAGTCGATCCACCATCACCGATACTGAGATCCAGGTCGGCAAATTTATTGTTGGTCAAGAACCCAACTATACCAATGAGCGTGTTGACGAGTCCGAAGTGCCTGAGGATCTCCGGTTCCCGACCCTTTTCCGCGGTGAAGGAGTCAGGGGTCATCGGTACCATGTGTTTGATGAACCTCGGTATTTCTTGTAAAATAAGTAGGAGATCCAGAACAAAAAAAGTGTATCTTTTGATTGGGTGTGCCTCCGGCGGCTGGGCTCTGCCCAGACCCGTTGCTCCGCTTCGCGGAGGTGGCTGTTTTAGCGAATTATGTTTTTATTTGATTATTTTTTGCCATGGCAGCTTCAATAAATGTACCCATATAATAAACTAAAAAGCCGCTAAACTCTGTATTTGGTGCGCTAAAAATAATCCAGTCACCTAACTCCAAGACTGATTGTCTCAGGTATACCGTCACCAGCTTACGCAGCAGCGCCCACTTACCTGCTCACTTACCACGAAGCTGGTTCAAACCGACAATCAATATGTTAACCGATCCACTCAAAGAAACCTTGCTTCAGTTGTAGAATCTCTGGTATATTTCCCTATTTTATCATCCGAGCATGAACTTCATATGCCTTAATTGCTATGCTGGTATATCCATGACATGCCTATGACTTGCCTCTGCCGCTCATGTCATGTCATGTCATGTCAAATATACCACTAATGTTATACATACTGTAAGAGTCTATCTACTGAAAACCTCTTAATAGTGTATACTGATATAAGAATAAATATATAAAAAAAAAAAAAAAAAAAAAAAAAAAAAAAAAAAAAAAAAAAAAAAAAAAAAAAAAAAAAAAAAAAAAAAAAAAAGAGTCTATCTACTTCGAACAATATACAGATTATTACACAAGCATATCTCATATCTCAGAATGATATGAACAGTGCCAAACTCTAATAATCAGGCTTCATAACTCTGCTTCTCGTTTCCTCGACATCTTCTTTCTCATAATGCCTTAGCATTCTCATGTTTTTTTGCCCTCGATGAAAATGTGAAACAGCGTCTTAGTTTCAGTCCCATAATATTATATTATAGAGGTGCATGTCCCGATAGTAATATATACAAGAGCCGAACTTTACATGTGTGCCTGCCTGCCTGCCTGCCTGCCTGCCTGCCTGCCTGTATTCTCCCAAGTTATAAAACCGATAAAATAACCCCTGTATTTCGCTACTGAAGGTGGTGTGCATTTCCCCTTCCCCGATTATCTCCCAACAATCTAATCTATCTATCCCCCTCATCCACTCGGCTTCCAGGCAGAGGGCGTACACCACACCACCGCCTGCACTCTAAGATTTTCTACCTCGTCTTACTACTCCAATCTCCCCAGTCGTTCAACATCAGATCGAGCCTTCGTTTGATTTCTTGTATCGCCGGTGTAGAATCCTTGTAGCGAGTACAAGTACGGTGGTACGGTCACGAACAGAAATAGACAGGAGGAGGCAGCAGAGCAGATAAAGTTAAAGGGGTGCCCGTTTTCTGGGGTTGAAGTTCGTTTTTTTTTGACCTCGTTCTCTCATTCATCTTCTTTGTGCTTAGGTTGTTACACAGGATTTCCTCACGACACCACTACGGCGGGTGGGGTTACCGAGCCCGTTGGAACACGCGGTGAAAAATTGGGCCATCATGAAGGTCGGTTTCCTCTTCACTTCGTGTATGCTATATATGCTATCACTATGCCTTGGTATCCCGTCAATCTTCAATTTGCAGAACTATTTCCAAAACCACCATCCTCATGTCTCCATTCCTAGTAGTAGTAGTGGTAGCGTTGCTACTACCACATCCCCTATAGGTGGCAGCGGTCCTGCAGCGACCAGAACACCAGCTACATTTCCTTCTTCATCCTCTCGCGCGAATAGGAATCATCATGCTCCGTATAACGTTGAAGCTACCAAGCTTGATTCTTTCGCTGCAAAAATGGATGATAACGAAAGAGATCTGAAAAACAAAAACAAAAACACAAATCACCGATGGCTTGATCAGCTATTGAGTGGCATTCAGTTTCCCTTCCTGGGATCGTCGGTATCACATTCAGAAGAACAGGATATATTTGAAGAACCCATGACGATGGTTGATACGTCTCAGTATGAAGATGAAGTTGTGTTGCGATTCAACTGGACAAGCACTCGGGAGCAAAGAGCTTTCAAGTATGCTACTGAGACCCTTGTGTTGGACGTATGGTCAATTGGCAAAGATTATGGTGACATTCGAATCTCAAAGTCCAGAGTTCGCGACTTGCTTAAACTGCTACCTAAACCAATGAGAGCTAGGAAAAGCGAGATTATATCTGATCTTCAAATGTCTGTTTTCTCAAATTATCCACTTGGTGAGTCCACTGATCTGAATAATAGGCATCTGCATCACCAGTATAGACCATTCAAAAACTCTGTTATCGATCTTGCCAATGATGAGATTTTTTTTAGTGATTATCGTACGTTTGACCAGGTCAATGCTTGGTTGGATTCCTTAGCTCTACGTATCCCTTTGCTCAATTCTGTTGACATCAAGATTGAGTCAATTGGGAAATCACATCAAGACAGAGACCTTCGAGTGGTTCATTTGAGCAAACCTATGATCGAACCCAAGCCTACTATCGTAGTTGTTGGTGGTGTTCAGGGTCGTGAGTGGTCTTCCGTTATGAGCGTGTTGTACTCTATCTCACAGATCATTGAAAGCAGTCATGTTGCTACTAGTACTAGTAACAGTCACAAGACCCAAGCGTCGAAATCACTTCTTGAATTGTTTGATTTCCTGTTTGTTCCCATTCTCAACCCCGATGGATATGTTTATACTTGGGAATATGACAGATTGTGGCGGAAGAATAGACAACCCACTGGAATGTCCATCTGTTCAGGTATTGACATTGATCATTCTTTTGCTCACAATTGGCAGCAAACAACAGAATGTACACCTTGTAGTGAGACTTATGGCGGTACCAAGGCTAATGAAGCACTGGAAGCTCTACATCTTTCCAATTACATCAATGCTAGTATCAGCCACATTGATGGTTATCTTCAATTTGGGTCCTATTCTCAGGCAGTTCTATATCCTCGTGGTGATAATGTCGATGAATATCAAGAATCTAGAGAGTTTGCAGAGGATTTAGCATCTGCTGCTGGTATGGCCATGACAACTCAATATGCGCTGCCATCGATAACAACGACAGCAGTTGTGGGCCCGGTAAATCATGATGTATCTTCGCATTCAGCATCATGGCTCACTCAGCAAGTACAGTCTAATGAGTCGAATAATAATCACAATGGTGACCAACAGAAACGGACTCATCAGAAGAAATTCAGCGTAGGAGATTTCACGGTTCATCGCGATGGAGCTAGAGGAGGGAGTAACGTGGATCTCATGAGATCAAAAGGAATACCCGCATTAGAGGTCACGACTCCTAGTTATGACGACTCTGGGTATTTGCTTTCTAAAAAGTATATTCTAGCGGCATCAAAGGAGATGTTTGGCATTGTAAAAAGTTATTGCGATTTGTTATCGCTTGGTGTCTAGTGTTTGTTTAGTACATAAAATTAAATTCATATAGTTTTAACTATATGCAAGCCAATCATGAATATATATCAATCACATCATAGACGTTGATGCCCCGCGATCTGCTATTTACCATAGTTAATGGTAAATCTGATTGATTCGCTTTATCTTTTCAGTCTGAATTCGGCTTATCTTCCCGTAGCCGATGTGATGTGGAGTTTAAGTTCAGCCGTGAAACAAAAGTTAGAACTCAGGACTCTGACACACTGGAGCTGATCTTGATGACCAAACAATCAGTCACCGGAGATCATTGCATTCGGCCTAGCAAAGGGAGAAAATTTCCCTTGTTCTTATTAACTAATTAATCCCTTCCTTTGTTTACTTTATTATACCTCTTCTGAGGTTACCAGGAGTCCGATACCCGAATTTTTCAGCTGCCGACACGGTCCGTCGGCGGTCATCCGCCTTACGCGGGTCACTTTGAAGCGGCTCAAGAAGTTCTCTTAGTTAGACCGGAGATGCGAGTAGTCCCAGGCGTCGAATAGATCAGACCCGTTTCTGAGTTAGTATTTATTTTGGCCCTGATGCCGATGACTCGGGAACACCATTTGTTTATATGAAGCCATCTCCATCTCCATTCCCAGACTATTTAATCACAAACCAGGAACAGTTCATTCATCAATCTAATAAGTTTCACTAATTATATATACTACAATGCATACTCTCGACACATATACCAATCGTTATATTCCCAGGTCTCAAGTCTCTCGTCTTCCAAACTCAATTGGCAGATTCCTTGGTCACCGCCCCAAGCCCACTACTCCCGTCACTGAAACGCCTGTGCCACCAAATGAGTTGCTCACTCACCTATCAGTGCTACTAAGCACCTTCACTGGACTCGTGGTGATAATGTCAGTAAATAAGCACTCGTCGACGTTTCTCCATCATAATGTTCCTGAGATAGTTCCAAGCTGGGGAGCATCTGCTATTCTATGTTATAATGCCATGTCTGCCCCACTTGCACAACCTAGAAGTGTTATTTTCGGGACGTTTCTTTCATCTCTGATTGGTGTTTGTTTAACAAAGCTTTGGATGACTTCAACGTCGAATGAAGATAAGCTATGGCTAGCAGGAGCATTGTCGACTGCCATTAGTTCGGTCCTGATGAGTCTCACTAATACATTGCATCCACCGGCAGGTGCTGCTGCTCTTCTGCCAGCTTTGGATGATGACATTCGTGCTATTGGATGGTACTATCTGCCCGTACAGCTTGTATCCAGCATTCTGATGGTTGGCGTCGCATGCCTAATGAATAACATTATCCTTCGCTACCCAATCTACTGGTGGACTCCTTATGTCAAGCCACAACCAATGCCTGAGCAACAGGACATAGAACTCGAGAAGACCGTATTAACAGTTTAAGCTGTTTACATATTTATTTATAATATAGAATATAATAATAATAATAATAATAATAATATTGTAATTGTTTTTGTTGCACAGCATCTGCAGGGTCTGAAGGTGCGGCTATATATTAATATATTATTCATAGCTTCCCTCGTTCTTAAATATCTATCTATATCATCAGAGCTATGTCCGTAAGTCTATTTGTAAAGCTTGTAAAGGCTCACTGGATAGTGTGTAGTATTTTATGATGTACTAACGAGTTAGGAGGATATCGATGACAATCAATTAAGGGCATTTCTACCTACTGGCTTTGGCAAGCAGGCAGAGTCCAATGATGTAGACCTGCGATATGAAAGAGCTCAACGGCCAGAGTACACCCGAAAACTGGTAGAGAGTACGAATGACAAGAGGGCCTCCAAAGATGATAGTGATAGTGACAGTGGAAGCGAAAGTGACGACGAGTCGGAGCTGCTACCAATAACCCATCAGTTGATCTTCAGAGGACATGATAAAAAGATATCTTCAGTATCAGTTGATCCTGTAGGAAATCGGTTTGTCACTAGCTCATATGATGAGACTATAAAGTTCTGGGACTTTGCAGGCATGGACTCGCTGGCGTTGAATGCTTTTCGCAGTGCAGAACCAGTCGAATATCATCATGTTCATAAGGTTCTCTACTCCCCTTCAGGAAGCACGGTTCTGGCAATTCCAAGATATTCAAGAGCAAAATTATATTCACGAGATGGCATTGAGATTGGCGAATACAAGGGTGGCGACATGTACCTTGTAGATATGAAGAATACAAAAGGTCATGTGGCCGAGATCACAAGTGCCGATTGGAATCCTGTTAAAGGAGATAACGAATTCATTACTGGTAGTCATGACTCGACTATACGAATTTGGGATGCGTCGAGATTTCAATCGCAGAAATCGGTGATTGTGGTTCGTGATGCCAAAGGCGCGGCAAAAAACCGTGTCACTTCTGTTGCTTGGACAAAGGATGGGAACTGGGTCATCGGTGGCACCCTTGATGGAAACTTACAGATATGGGATTCTCGTGGATCTCTCATACGGCCTGCTCATTCCATACAAGGTGCGCATACATCTGCAACGACGACCACATCTGATGACATCAGCGTTGGTATCACCGGTATATTGGCGAGCTCAGACGGGAATACTATAGTGACTAGAGGTGGAGAAGGGTCTGAAGAGTCTGGTTCTGTTAAAATATGGGACAGGCGTCGATTCAAAACGCCGGTAATGCAACGACAGAATCTTTCCAACTCATCCGAAGAGACTAACATTGTCTTCTCGCCAGATGAGAGGTATTTATTAACTGGTACGGGAACCACTGTTGAAATTTTAGACAGATCAGATTTAGCATCAGTTGCATCCATGCATTTGTCGCCTAAACCATGCCATGTCACATCTGTCTACTGGCATTCCAAGCTTAATCAGATATTCGCAGGTACAGCCAGTTCAGAGCTTTATCTTCTGTTCTCCAAAGATCACTCTACTAAGGGTGCGAAAACAGTACTCGAAAGGGCTCCCAAAGTGCGGCATATTGATGACAACTCTGCTGCTACTACTGACATATCTCTCCTGGGGCTTAGTGAGGAAGCTTTTGGCTATCAACAGCAGCAAAGAAGAAAGAGAAAACAGAAACAATCGGAATCGCTAAAACCAGCAGCAGCAGAAAAGGGCATATGGGGTGTTCCCGATAAGGAACATGTAGAAAAGAATGTGTATTTGGGCAATATGGGGACCGAGGATCCTCGTGAAGCACTCTTAAAGTTTGCAGAGAAGGCAGAAAAGGATGAACGGTTTAAAAATATGCCTAAGGAACCCAAAATATTTTCATCTTTGCCAGATGACGATGATGAAGAACAACAAAGACAGTTGGACAAACAACGCAAGAAGTTAAAGATTGGCAGATAGATTGGATATTGTATATAATGAATGAACGAAACATATTAATTAAATGCAATTACACAAAAATAAAAAAACAGAAAACGGAACAGATCAAAGCAAGAGAAACATCCGGTGAACATGCTTGTAAAAAATGGCACACATTCATCATAAATATACATAGTAGGAGACTTGACTTCACAAAAACATATTATGGGCGCTAATATCGTGATTGCCCTCCCAAATTATCGATTTCCTTCAATAGTGTTTCTGGAGGGACAGTTTCAGTCATATCAAACTCAGAAACTCTGCTGGGAGCAGGCTGATATCCTTGCTTTCGTCTGCGGATATATGCGAAAACAAGACCAATAAGCACCACAAGACTCGTCAAACCAACAGCTATGGCCAGTGAAACAAGTACCACAAATCCTTTCTTCATATAATGTTTGCCAAGTAGCGTACTGAATGACTGAGTAGATTGAGAAAAGAATGCATTGATTGTCCCACTAGATTGTTGATTAGATGTAAGCATTAAGGGCTGCCAGCTACTTCCATCAAACATTGCAGTGGATACATTGCCAAAATTCGGCAGTACTAAATTGCCAGTAACCAAAAGTAGCTCGTTATCAGGCAGGACATCATTTGATTTATGGTTGTTGTTCAACTGTGTCAAACTAATCTGTGTAATGACAGTTCCCGTACCAAATACTGAATCTAATGAAGTCCAGTTACCATTATCCCAATGAGATAGATATGCCTTGCCAGTGGAGTTGTTGACGCCACTTGCAAAAATGGACTCGGCACCAATTCCATTCAAGACAAAACTATTAACTGGACCAGGTAAACCACTTTGAAGCTGGGAATTAAAACTGAAAGTACTGGTAGTAAAATCATACTGTGCAAAGTAAACATTAGTATTGTTTAGCTGGAAGGCACCTGCAAACAAAACAACATCGTTACCAATGAAATCTGCAGTAGATATTATTCCGCCTAGTCCAGGAGGCGGACTTATCCATCTGGTGGCAGAAAGATCATAGATACAGAACGCTTCACAATCGAGACTACCAGCCTGAGTGAAAGAGCCCATAACAATAAGCTGCTGTGAATTGGGTCTCATATTCAGACTGGTAACAATGCCCTGGCCACCAGACAATGGCGGTGCTTGAGGATTTGAATAAGACTTGTTGTTAAGATCGTAAAACACCAATCCGCCAACACTTCCTCCTTCAACATTTCCACTGATACTACCACCAATATACAATCGGTCATCAGACACTAATAATGAAAATACCTCACTATCGCTATCCAAATAGTTATCATCATCATTTGGCAGACCATAGGCATTGTCACCATTCAGCAAAAGAACGTTTTGAATTGTGGCAGAGGTATTTCCTCCTTGGCCTGGCAGCGCACCGAAATGACCACCTAAGACAGAAAGGCTATTGTTTGCAAACACACCAGTATTGATCACATTTCCATCATTTGTCTGGATAGTGGCACGCTTTGAAAGACTAGAAGAAGAGTTGTTAGAAGAATTTGAGCTCGCCGAGCTGCTTAAAAATGTAAATGGCATAGGAGTAACTGTGAGATCAGTATTTAGAAACACAGCTGAAGGAGCTTTAGAGCCTAGAATTCGCAATGTTCCAAAATAGATATCCTTGTCGTCATTGACTAAAGCACTGGCAGAAATACGGCCATCAACAAAGCTTGCATTCAAAGATGATTGCTGAAGCCACTGCCCTTCACCTGGAATCCATATAGCAAACCCTTCTACAGAATTATTAGATGCATGAGAGAAGTTGCCTGAAAATGCATAAGTAGAAGTACCATTTAGATTATACCTTACTACGCTGGTAACGGGTCCATCCACACCAGATCCGAGAGATTGCCAACCGTTTTTCACAGAATCATAAACAGCAACATGATTAAGTTTCAGGGAAGATGAAGAAGAGTTTGACAGGCCTGTAAAGTTTCCAGTGACGATAATTCCTCCATGTGTGAAATCAGATGCATTCAACAGCGAACCAACAGGTCCATTAAGTCCGAAGCCGGGAGTTCTCACTACCGAGCCATTTGTAATTGCAATCAGATTATCGCCAAACTTGCTAGTGAAGTTGCCAGCAATTATCGCCGTGTCTGAGTCGTTTAAAGAAAGTATCGAAGTGACAACAGTAGAATCTGACAGATTAGCACTGATCTGGTTGAAAAGAGTCTCACTAACAGGAACATATGACGTATTGGATAAATATCTAGTAAAGTTCTGCTTATTGTACTCGAACAACCCGTTAAATTGGAAATCAACAGTCTCAGTCGTATTGTTTTCGGTTGTTGAATTGCTAGTTGGTAAAAACTGAACTTTCTCAGCGACAAAAGTCACTGGCAGGCTCTGAGAGGTTGTTGAAGTGACATACGGACTCAAGACCACTCGTGGCTTATAGCCATTGCGAGCGTCCAAAACGCCTTCAAAAATAGTATCGTACTTGTCATACTCATTTGTTTCATAAAGAATGGTTGTCACCGCATCAGCATTCTTGGAAGGGAAAACAGTAACATTGACGCCCGATCTCGAGTTACAAGTTCCATCATTGGTGCATCCTGGAGTGAACAAACGGACAGAGTAATTTGCAGCATAGGTGATGTTAGGAACAAAAGTAACTGAGACATCATCGAACTGAGATGACTCTGTTATGGTATTGACAAGGTAATAAGTGCTTCCAGTTCCACTAAAGGACGTCCAATTACCGCCTGTTAATGACGAACCACCCGATAGAGAAACATCCTGACAAGAAAGGGGCTCGTTGAACGTATTATTAGCATAAGTGAACATAGCTAGAATGAGTTAGTTAAAACGAAACATATGGCAATTAGAACAGGGGGGAAACATACCGTCTTGAAATAATTCTATACCGCCCAAGCCTCCATAAGAGCCGTAATTATCAAGGAGAAAGATTTGGAAACCATCCATGTCAATTACATTGACAAACTCAAAGTCCAAGAAATCAGCGTCTCCGTGTTGTGGTAACGGACACCAAGCATCACATATCTCCTTTTCACCCGAAGTGGGGTTAGTGTAAGTAAGATTCATAATACCATTAATAGGAAAGGCCAGAAACCGCCATGTTTTCACTCCATTGGATGCGTCATTTAGGTTATAAAGACGAAGCCTCGTAGGAGAAAAGGAAAACGGTAAGCTAGCCTGCCAGGTGCCTTGACGGTCGTCGGTCAGAGCCCATCCTGCAGATTTAGACGACAGAGGACAGAGTACAGAAGATGGGTCTGAACCGGATGCAGTACCTTGGGCATCAATCTGTGCTAATTTAAAGCTCACTTGCTGCTCTTGAGACGAGGTGAGATTCCGACTCGTATTCGACGTGAATTTGTCTGACGCATTTAGAGCTGTAAATGAGCCACCAAAGAGAAGATTGTGTTTGTACGAGGCAATGGAGTTAATGGTCGAGTTATCAGCAAACCCGCCAAAAAGTGGTGATTTCCACTGAGAATCGGTAATATTGTAGACTGCCACGCCAGTGGAGTGGTTAAAAGTGAAAGACCCACCTGCGATTACAGAGTTTGAATGTAAGTCACAATATAGAGTATTAATTGTTCCTTTAGGAGAACTATCGGGCGACGGCTGGGTCATTTCGCCTGAAGTGGTGTTTAAATATGCGAAACTGGACGAGGTGGAGGAGGAGGAGGAGGAGTCTCCACTATCGGTAAGAGAGGTGAAATTGCCTGTAAAATAGACAACATCATTTAAGGAGCATGCAGAATTGATAAGTCCATTAGTCTGTGTTTGAGTAAGGAACTGATCATTGTTTAGTTGAGCAATGATGCTATCATAGTAGGGGTTATCGGGTAATTGAACAGAGTCCTGCTGGCCAACATACGAGTATTGGGAAATGCCATCGAAAGATCCCACTAGACCGATATTACCCAAATCAGCAAGATTTATTGATGGCAGGTTTACAGTTTGTGCCTGTAAGGTAGATGAAGCGGATGTGGACGAGGAAGAAGTAGAAGAAGAAGTGAAAGAAGTAGAGGATGAAGATGAAGAACTGGCAGCATCAACACATGACACAGACCATGATAATGATAGTGATAGTGAAAATAGTGATAGCAGAGAGTTTGCCGGTGACGGTGAAGGTCTACTCCGCGAAGCACCACCTGAGGTTAGCTTTCTCATTGTGTTCCGGTGGTTATCAGGTAGAGGGGCATGAATTGTCCGTCAGTCTCAACTGTGCAGTATCTATAGAGCTAGTTAGTCTCATAAACAGTGATGACGCGACAACCAGTTTCTTTCTTGTGTTTACTAACAAATTTGCAGTTGTTATTCAACCAGAACTTTAAAACCAAATGCCTGTTGTAAATTTCGTTTCTTTGTTGACAGCAGTTAAGCTTTGATTCCTGGCTCCAGATACGGACAACTTGTAATTGGTGCTGCTGCAATTAAAGTTATAATAAACAATAGAGATTCTTTGATGCCACGAACAAACTAAGTTCGAAGAGGTACAGTGGGTTGATTGTTGGTTGTATAATAAATAGGAAACCCCTTGAAATAGAAATCTGTATACAAGATAAATCTGATCTTGCTTAGAATCTGTGGTCAGTGCAAGCTCAATCGAGATTTGGTACACCTGCGTTAAGCTCGCTCGCTTTTTTAACTGGTGGAGACCAGGCGTTGATGATACGTCTACAGTTGGCGAGTACTGAGACAGATGAATAAAATAAATATGTCTATTTACTTTTAAGCAGCCCTATAGAGGTTTAAGGGGTCAAGGGTTTAAAAGTTCATGAAGGGTTTTTTTTCACTGGCGCCGTAGGCAGTCTAAGAAGATCGTGAAATAATCACGCCCACCATCTGACAGGCTGTATAGGTGGGAGCGTGGTGGTAGCCTGTAGGCCAAATTTAGCGCTCTAAGCGTATGCACACGCACACGTCAACAACCACGCTTCTGCGCGCGCCCACACACTATTTACAGGACTCACATATTTGAGCATCCCGGTTGCCATAGTGACGGTTTAGTCGAACCAGGCTTCATAGTTAGCGGCCACCACAAGACTAATTCACAAATTGTTCAATGAACAGTGTTTAAGAGAGTCTTCAACTCCGAAGCCAATAGTGGTTTGGCGGATATTCATGGCGCATGTCTATTCCACAGAGCTGATCAGGGGAAGTCGCACGAGGATATCAGATCAGGAGAATAACCTTTTTTTCTATTTACATTATTCCTAATACAGCGGTAGAATGCAGATCGGTGGAGACCATTGCGATGGGGGCCTGGGTTCTGCCTCCGGCGGCTGGGCTCTGCCCAGACCTGTTGCTCCGCTTCGCGGAGAGAGCACGCAGCCACGAGCGCAGCGAGCAAACGGGCCCGGGCAGCGCCCGGCCGCCGGAGGCAGAACCAGGCACGGAGTGAGGCAACGACACGAGCGAATTACTTGTTTTCTAGTTTGCTCAAATACTCGTCATGGAGCTTTTTCTGGGCGAGCTGCTGCTTCTGAAGCTTTTTCAGCAGACTCTTGGTCAGAGGATTGCCGTCCTTGTCTGCAGTAGGCAGACCGTTGTCGTCAAACGACGAATAGTCAGGCGACGTTTGGAAAAGGTCCTTGGGAGCTATCTTGGCTCTCTCCAGCTTCTCGGCTTCTCGCAGTCTTTCTAGTCGGGCCAGCTCTTCTTTTTTAGCACTCTTTTCCTGCTCCAGCCGAGCTTTTTCTTCTCTTTGCTTCAAAAGCTCGTCCTTGCCAGCTGCGTCCAGAAACTTGATGAGCGCATTTTGTCCATCTGCCCTATCATCTAGCAGGACAGCGAGATCCAGAAGTTCTTTATCACGCACTTCGTCTGTGGCCACGAGAAACTCGCCATATGGAGCACGAGCAATGGCCTTGGATCGCACCACATCTCTGAATCTCGCCAACACCTGTACATATGGAAGAGCCAGCTCTTCGACACTGTGGCTGCTGCCATTAACGGCGCCATTTTCCGCTTGTGCAGTCCAGCCCACCTTGTCGCTATTCACGGAGAACCCGAGAATATCGAGGATCTTGGTGATCCACTTGGCGGTCTCGCTAAGAGCCTCGATACGAAGCTCGTCAGGTTTCTTAGATGTCATGTATGCATTACTCTTTTGAACAAGCTCATTAATAGCTTGAAGAGCCACAGGCACAGATAGGTTATCACAGAATGCTTCATGGACGGCAGTCTGAGCTTCAGACAGAGACGTGTATAGCGCTAGCTCATCCTTGCCAGCTTTTTTAGATGCTCTTGAATGCTGCTGGTCTCGGGCCAGAGCACGCACATTATTGAAAAAATTCGTCAAAGTGGACTCATATGCCTTGACGTCATAAAGCGAACTTTTAAAGTCAAACTGATTATTCCATTGCTGCATAGCAAATGACAGGCGCAGTTGACGAGGAGTATATCTCTCTAAGGCCTCGCGGATGGTGATGAAGTTCTTTAAACTTTTTGACATTTTCTGACCTTCAATATGTAAATGGCCAGTATGTAAAAAGTAGTTGACCCACTGTTTATTTCCATGACAAGCTTCAGCTTGAGCAAGCTCATTATCATGATGAGGAAACGCTAAATCGATACCGCCACTATGAATATCAATCTGAGGTCCCAGAATAGCAGATGCCATGACGGAGCATTCGATATGCCATCCAGGTCTGCCATTACCCCATGGAGACTCCCAGGATGGTTCACCGGGTTTACTGGCCTTCCACAAGGCAAAGTCGTTTTTGGATTTCTTGCCCTCAAGCCTTGTAGAAAGTGAGCCTTCTCCTTCATTAATAAGGTCCTGCTGGCCTTTGTTCCAAGGCTGCAATTTGGCGTAATCGTGTCCTCCTGCCTCAAATGCCACCGTATCGAAATAAACACTTCCATCGGTAGTTGTATAAGCAAACTTTTGATCTATGATTCTTTCCACAAATTCAACGATTTCTGGAACATATTCAGACACTCGGGTGGTGACAGAAGGGGGTAGAACATTGAGAGCAGCCATATCATTATCAAACTGTTCTTCCCAGTATGCAGCCAGTTCTCGAAACACTGCTGGATCAGTGACCGAAGCACCTTTTTCCTTGTCAAGAGTAAGCACAATAGTGCTTTTCGCTTTGTCAAGGAACTCATTAATAGATATAGAGTCTCGATTGACAATAGCCAAGTGGGCAGATTCTACGGCCCCTAAGTGCATGGGAAATTTAGGGTTTTTGGCAGTTTCTTCAGGGATGTTGACAGTTGATTTGTAGTCGGAAAGCGTGTTCGCAGAGGCAAACTGTGAAACAAAGGGGTCAAATGATGGCAGGTTGTGTTGCGCATATTCAATGGCCGATTCCGTCACCTTGTTCACCACTTGTTCGGGAATTCCTTCATCACTAGCATTATCGCTTACTTCCTTCAAATATTCATCAAATAGATAGCTCTGTCTGGCGCGAACTATAATTTTGTCGTCGATATCCGTAACGTTCTGAACAAACAAGATATTATACCCAAAATAATCAGCTAAAATACGACGATTAATGTCAATCGTCACATAATTCCGCGCATGGCCCATATGGCTAGCATCATATACAGTAGGACCACACGAATACCAGGAGATTTTGTTTTCTTCCATAGGAATGAATTGAGTTTTGGTACGAGTGAGCGAGTTGAAAAGCTTCAATTTCGTAACCCCATCGCTATTGGCAGATGTTTTGTTGGCAATCTTGGTAGATGGAACAATCCATTCTGGCTGTTTTGTTCGATTGTCCATCTTTGTTTTCGATCTTTTAGGGGTGTGATTAGGGGCTGACAAGGTTATTAAACGATGACTCGATGGTAGTATAGTAGTAACGTTTCTGTTTACTATAGCGATCAAATTGGTAGTAAAAGAACGGTCCAGTCGGCGGCTTACAAACATAAACGACCAAACTTCAAATTATTCGAGTAAATCTATTTTATCAACCAAAAAAAAATAACCAACTACCATAAAATGATGTGAATCATCATCCAACTCTCGGATTTTCAAATTATCAGCCTTGCCCAAATCAGGGTACGGGCTGATCGTCAACATGATCAAGCGATCAAGCGATCCTGGAGGACCCGAATCTGTACAGGAACCGGGATCAAATATTAAATCATTTGCCTAAACCAATGGTTGCTGATAGTCTGGTGGGGTTCTGCCTCCGGCGGCTGGGCTCGGCCCAGACCCGTTGCTCCGCTTCGCGGAGGGTCGGCTGTTGATTAATTAATTGTTGCATTGCATTTTGTTTCAACTGCTGAACGGTAGCTCTTGCTAATACTACCAATGGCTTACACCAATAATTATTAGACCATGCCGGAAGACGCTCTTTGGTTTAGGAAGATATAAACGTAAAAAAGTACATGTTAGGCATTCGTGATAATATCTTTTCAACATGTGACATGAATTGGAAGGCGGAGGTGAACCCCCACTCTATGGGGACACTTTAAACAAGGTCCCTGGGCATTGTGCAATCAGGTGGTCACACAAACATTGACAAGTCTGCTACTCTACAACAGTGCATAAAATGTGCCGTTGTTTCAATATGAATCTGAAAGAAATCTTCTCCGCCTAGGATTGGCGACCCCATACTACCAGTTACCGTTTGTGGATGGAGAGCGATCTGATCCGCTTACTTGGTTCTCTTTGCAGCACAGGTGGTGTGCGGTGCTTCCTCGATCATGTATTAACGTTCCATCAAACTACAAAGCTTAGCTTAACCATTCCATTAATGAGGTGCTTTTTTTTCCACCACCCTTTTTACTATTAATGGATCATAGATAACCTCAATTGTTGTTTCACTTGTATGTGATGTTAGAAAGAAAAAAAACCCCATATGCAGGTACTCTCCAGCCCTGCGCTTACGACATCAGCTGCCGTTCCTGCGATCTGCTAGATTCCAAATCTTCATCTGTTAGCTCTCAGACCCCACTTTTGTGTGCTGACCAGGCCAGTTCGAGACATCCACACTACCTTCCCATTCAAGATCGGGTCTGGTGAACCCTGAATATGCACTGCACTGACAGTACCACAGTACCATTTTAGGACTGACCGTTGTGTCATTGTGCAAAATAAGATTACTATGGCCTATACTAAAGCAACCATCCATCTGAGCTAAGCAAGATTTATGTTAAATAGAGCCCAATCTGTCCACAGATGGCTTGTCCTAGTATATCTAGCAGAAGAAGCCATCAACAAGCCTATCGTTCTTGGTGCTTTGGTTACAGGAATAATCCCAATCGTCGGCTAGTCAATTTTCTCATCACAGACCGTCGTTTAATTATTACTGTCGTTTTATTATTATTATTGGTTACCGTCTTTCAATTGGTTCCTACTACTAGCTCGTCCCCTGCTTTGCATGTTGATTCATTGCCAGATACACTAGACACTTTATCCATTGTTCAAAGCTGCCTGCTTGTAATGCCTTTTATGAACTCTATCGGTAGTGCTGTGGGTGGCATACTTCGGCATTCGTTGGTCTTTTTGACACTGCTGGGTTATGTCGTCGAGGCATTTCCCACTCCACATGTAATTCTTTCAGTCGCAAACACGAGCTCGAACTGTTCCGCCTCCTCCAACGGCGTACGGTTGAGTTTTCCTCCAGCTCCCCCACTTCCAAGTATTGAAAATCAGACATCTAGCTCTGTTTTTGATAGCGCCTCAGAATACTTTGCTTCTGACACATGGACTTTGTACACTAATGAGCTTCGAAACAATTCGTTCTCTATCCAGCCTTATTCTGCTAATGGATATATTGGCGCCAGGATCCCGGTCCAGGGACATGGTCTGGCGTTTGACAAAAATACCACGGATCCAAATGGCCCTCCTCCAATAAACGGTTGGCCCTTATTCGATCGCAGGTTCACCGGGTCTTATCTGGCTGGCTTTTGGGATTATCAGCGTAATATTACTGCTACCAATTTTCCTGAATTGCTGAAAAAAGGTGGTGAGTCGGTCATTTCCACCCTACCGGTATGGACTACATTGGACGTCACCGATTTGACTAGCAACAATAAGTCTTATACCTACAATACAGATACGAACAATTCGGAAATATCCAATTGGATCCAATCATTATCATTAAAAAATGGCATTGTTCAAACAAATCTGACTTGGACTCCTCCATCCAATAACAGTTACCAGCTCAACTATACCATTCTTACCCATCGAAATAGACCCAATCTGGGGATTGTTAGACTGGATATCACCACCACCAAAAAGTCACTGGTCAATATAACCGATATCCTCGATGGCGCAGGGTCCCTGAGAACTCAGTTTGTCGACTCAGATCTCGCCTATGAACCTGCTATCTGGACTGCTGTCAAACCCATTGGAATTCGTAACGTCACTGCCTATGAATATAGTACCATAACCTTTTCAAACGATACGTTTGTTTCCAGAAGTGATAGATTAGGCTCATCTCTTGCATCGAAAAATGATTCTACCATCTCTCAGCAATTCACCCTCTCCTTGTCTCCCAATCAGACGTTTACTATCATCAAGTACGTTGGCATTGCCTCGTCTGATGCTTTCCCATCTGATCCATTTATAACTGCAAAACTGGCTTCATCTCTAGCTGTACAGGCAGGATGGAATTCTCTGCTTAATGAGCATAACAGGGCTTGGAATAGTATCTGGGATCAAGCCGATATTCAGATCCCGGGCGATCAAGAACTCCAGGTCTCTGCTCGAGCCACCTTGTTCCACCTCATAGCTAATGTTCGTGAAGGGAACGAAGGGCAAGGTTTGGGAGACAATTCCATTTCTGTAGGTGGTCTGAGCTCGGATTCTTACGCCGGCTTTATATTCTGGGATGCTGATACTTGGATGAGTCCTGGTTTACAGGCTCTATTCCCCAATTTCGCTTCTTCCATTACAAACTACAGAGCTAAACTGGAAACTCAAGCAATAAAAAATGCACAAACTGAGGACTACCCTGGTGCCGTGTTCTCTTGGACAAGTTCAAGGTTTGGCAATTGTACAAGTACCGGGCCATGCTTTGACTATGTGAGTTCAAGAGCCTGCCTCCTTTTGGTTTTTATTTTTTACATATTACTAACTTTTTTTTCCTAGGAATATCATATCAACGCAGATGTTGTACAAGCACAATGGCAATATTTCTTAGCAACCAATGATACCGAATGGCTGAACCAGACCGGCTGGCCAGTTATCAGAAACGCAGCAGAATTCTTTGCCGCTTATGCTAAGAAAAATGGCAGTACTCATGGCCAGTATTATACTTATAATCTTACAGATCCTGACGAGTATGCAAACCATGTCAACAATGGTGCGTATACTAATGCAGCCATTTCCAAGGTTATGGAATGGGCCACTGCCGCCAGTCAGATTGTTGGAGCCAAGCCAGATCCCAAATGGCTGGACATTTCCCACAACATTCATATACCTCAGAATGATAGCCTGGATCTGACACTGGAATATGATGGAATGAATGGTACTGCTGCGATCAAGCAGGCTGATGTGGTTATGTTGACGTATCCTTTGGGATACACAAATCAAACTGCCACAAGAGGTATCAGGAATCTTCAGTTCTATGCCGACAAGCAGAGTGCAGATGGGCCTGCAATGACGTATGCCATTTTTGCCATTGATACTGCTCAACTATCCACTAAGGGATGCTCCTCTTATACCTACTTACTCTATTCCAGTCAACCTTATCTTCGTCGTCCATTCTACCAGTTTTCCGAACAATTGATAGATAATGCCAATATCAATGGAGGAACAAATCCAGCTTTTCCTTTCTTGACTGGACATGGTGGTTATCTTCAAGTATACACTCATGGATTGACTGGCTATCGACCTGCATATGAGCACTTGTACCTAGACCCATCACTGCCGCCTCAATTGGAGCAGGGAGTACTAGTCAAGGGTCTCAAGTTTCAAGGTGGTGTGTTTGATGTTAACATTACATTATCTAATACAATCATCACGAGAAAGCCCGATTGGTCCTTTTCTCTAGGCGACGAGACTCTTAAAGCTCAAAAAGAAATCGCCATTGAAATCGGCCCTCGTAACCCAAAGGCAGGAAATTATACTCTTCATGTCAATCAGACATTGACGATTCCGACCTATCGAGCTGACTTGAATTCTACTGCCTTGCCTGGTAATCTTGCTCAGTGTAAGCCTATTGATTCACAGTCTGCATGGGTTCCAGGAAGATTCCCGGTTTCTCTCAACGATGGGGATAATTCCACAGTATGGCAACCTCTCAGTGATGAAAAAACTATTGTTACAATTGATCTGGGCCAAGAAAAGAACTTCTCGTCTGCCTACTTCCTATGGGGTGTTTCACCGCCCAAGACCCTTTCATTAGGAGTTGTCGGAGTTGAGTCAGGTAACGTTTCTCTTGTCTCAAACAGCAGCACTAGCACCAGTAGTAGTAGTAGTGGTACTACACATTGGATCGTAAACAATAAGTCGATTGACATCTCCAAACCATTCAATATCCGGGACGCTAACTCTACGGACATCATTTTCCCCTATGGGAACGATTCGGTCATTACCCTTGAAAAATCTTATAGTTCGCGTTATGTTCAAATTGCCATTGAAGGGTCTCACGACCTATCAGGCAACGGTGGAACAATTGCGGAATTTGTACTTTCTTAAAAAAACCCCTTACTTGCTACAGATAACTGTAAAATACATATCATGATTATTTCCCGGCACCCGTTGTGTCCACACCGTATCATCATCATCTATAAATAATTACAGTTCCTGTTTTTTTATACAAGCAGCTATTTATGTTTATCTTCGTTCACAAATTCTCCTACAAGCGGATACTTTGATTCAAATAAGCTTTTCCAATCGTTAAGAGTATTTTTCTGACCCTCGGTGAGATCATCCAAGAGATCAATGGGCTCATCTATTGGAGTCAGAACCTCTACATCAAAACTATTGAAGGCCAAACCTCGAGAAGCATCTCTGCCCGCAAAATTGGCATATGGCCCTCCTGGTCCATAGAAACTGCGGCCAGCAGAAACATCGTACACCTGACCCTGAACCGCCAACAAAACATGGGGGTCATCTTTACCATTATATTTCTGTAGTGTCGAAGGGGTGTAACTCATAAATTGAAGAGGTTCAAGTTTAGAAAGAAAAACGCCATCATCATTCTCATCCAGATTAGCTCTCTTGAAAAAGAGTTTCCGAATTACCAGGAAAATAACAACTGCTGCCAGAGCGTATTTAAACCATGGATGGAATTGAGGCTCAGCTTCCACGGCCGATTGTGCTGATGGTGGGATCTCTTCCGACATTTTTGACCGATTGGAGTGTGAAATGGGTTATATGAAAGAATATATATACTTCCACATGTATATATAAATAAGGGAGAGGCCAATTGTGGGCTTGGTTTATTAATTCCGCGTTCACGTGAAAGGTGGTGAGCAGAGACCAGAGGTACCGCGGTCGCGGACGTTCCGACTGTGGGGAAGAAATCCCGAGGAATACGAGCAGCACATTGTGAAGTAAGAATATACTATCATGCTATATATGTTAATGTACATCTTTTTATTGAATAAACTTTTCACAAGCAGAATTTATAGCCGCAGACACAATGTCTATCTCATGTGCAGCAGCTTCCCAATCGCCTGATTCAATGGCGTCTCGAATGCTAGGAAACGTGCCCCACTCGTAATCACCAGATGTAGGATGCCAGAGTTGAGGACCAAAGATCGAATGCTTGAACCAGTTTCGATGGGGCACACCGGACCTCGCTAGTAGATGTTTGTCCAGTTCTAATAAGCGATTATTCCAACCCCATCTATGGCCCGTCATCATTGGTGATTCCCCTACTGCAACCATACTCAGCCAGTCATTATACCACTGCCGGAAATACACACCGGCTTGTATCATGGCATCTGAAGCATGGACCAGTTTGTTGAAATCAAGCTTCTGACTATGATCAGCGTATCCAGGAGACTCTTGCGCGTACCTTTCTAAATCCCGTACATAATGATGCAAACGCTCTCCATAAGACACTACGCTAAATGGCACAACAGGCTCGTCAGAAAGCCGAAGCAGTAATAATGCCACAATCTCAGTTAATGCCCTGTGATAACTGAAATCAGGATCCCCGTACTTCTTCATCCAGTCCAATGAATCATAACAACTGTGACGAGGATACTCCATATCGGGATTCTCAAATTTGACACTTATTGACGCCACCCCTGTATGAGATATAAAAGGTAGATAGTCGCCAATATCTTTCATAGCATTAATATGACTTGATCCATAAGAATCTGCTACAGAGGTTGTGTTATTGACCGGATCTGTGATCTGTTTAAGAATGCTGTTTACAATTCCATCCAATAGAGGATGGCCCATGACATTCAATTTAGACCCCGATACTGCAGCATCCAGATGGATATAAACAAGACCGTCTTTTGTCAAATCTTCAAAATGAGCTTCAACCCATTCCGTACTACCCGCAATATTCTGTTCGGACGCATCCCAACTGACAAAATAAATAGGTCTCAATGGGGTCCAGCCCAACTGAGTGTATAGAATAGAGAATATCCTCGCTAGTTCCAAGAGAATCGCTGTGCCGGACATTGGTTCTACTGCGCCATAACAAAAAGCATCTCGTTGTGCTCCTATAATAACTGCCTTGTCGTATTGTTCAAGTGGTTCAATTCTTGCAAGCACGTTCCAGATTTCATGCCGCTCGCCTACAATAGGTTCATTTTTTAAATAGGCCTTTGGCGACGAGTTGTCTCCGGTCCACCATTCGTGAACTTCTACCGGTTCTCCATTGTTCGACCAATCAGGCACTGATACTCCATGACCTTTCATAGCAGTTAGAAATGGCTGAGCATTTTTCCAGGAAATAGGAATACTTGGGATTTTTGGCACATTTCGAGCTTCCTTATAATCTATTGCTTGGGCATTTCTAGCCGAAGACCATCCAGGAGTTAAAATATCTCCAGGATAGATAGCAGCAATGCTAGCATCACCTCTTTCGACTGATGTTTCTGGATAACCCGGACCTTCTGGCCAAGCCTTTAAATTGGGATTGTCATTTGCGCTAAATGTGATTACTCCTAGTGCCCCTTCCTGTTGTGCTAATAAGATCTTTAATCCTAATGCCATTTTACCATTTTTCATGAAAACAATCGACCCTTTTATATTTATGTTGTTGTTTTTTAGAAAGTTGAAATCGTCCTTTGTGCCATAATTGGCGTAAATAATATGGCCCGTCGCATTTCCAGACGCTGATAGTGCATGGAATGGTCTTGGTTGAGTCTGAGATTCGGTAGGTTTTTCTAAGGCCTGAGACTCCCATAAATGGGCCTCAAAGATTGGCTTCGTATTATCTTCATCTAACAACCTTAGCTCCATAGCTGAATCCGTACTGTTTGGGGATGTTAAATAAACATGCTCATGATTAAACTCAACAGGGCCAATTCCATAGCTAGTAAACATGCTTTCAACATGTTGACCAAGTATATAATCGCCTGACGTTCCAGACATGTGGGACATTGAAGTCAGATAATCCATGCTCTCCTTTATATTATCAACAGATATCGCATCTTTTATGTAAGTTCGAATCTTACGATGGTCATGGAACCCATCCCCAAATAGTCCATTTCCATTACCGAGCCCACCATCTGTAGGCACAACCCCCAGGCCAATAGCAGCAAATATTGTGCCTGCCACAATAACTAGATATACTAGTCTTCTTAACATTAGAGGATTGCCAAATCTGCCTAGGGTAGTATCGATTCTGGCATTCACAGTGGTCCAGAACTTGGCTACTGGATCCACTATCATATGCTGAACTGGAACTATTAGAGTCGAGTTGATTTTTTGTGCAAATCGGATTGATACTCGACTAGCTCGAGTATACATTGTATGTGGCAAGGACGAGGAAGAAGGATTTTCCGGGTCTAGAATCTCAAAGAACTCCATTTCCTGACGAAGTTCCTGCTCCTCAGAGTGTCTTGGCGAGCTCGGATCTGGTGCTGGGTTGGACCTTTGTTGTTGTCTGAGACGATGAGCTTCGATCCGTGCTGCGGCACGGTTAGCCCGTGCATTCGTGCTCTCAAAATCATGATGTTGTAGCATCCAACTTGGCAGTTCCGGAGTCTGTCTTGCACCGATGCCAGTGCTGGTCGTTCTAACCGCGGCAGCAGTAGCAGCAGCAGCAACAACAGAACTATTTGTCGTCAGAAATGGCGCACCCTCGGTGTCATTCTCGCTATCGCTGGAATCTGAGTGTATTTCGAAGTTATCTTCCTCGCCATCTTCAACCACAAGATCATATGAAGGAGGCAGCTCAGGAGGTTCGGATGTCGACTCCGGCGGCGGTTGTGACTCGACTGCCATTAGATATGGAAACTGTGTTTGTGATGTATGAATGCTTGGTTGGTCAAAGACGAGACGACTATTTCTCTAGCACCCCCCTAGCACGCTCTAGGATGCGTTTCGTAAAGTCTGGAATATGCGAGCTCTAGTATTTACTAAGCAATTGTTTGAAGCTTTCGGATATCATAACAATACGGCCCAGTTATCTTAAATGCTGTCGGATTGGAACTGGATGGCGATGAGCAGATTACTATGCGCAGATTACTATGCACAGCATATGCCATTTATTGGATATGAGATCTAGAAATGTATATATATAACGTCAGATCTTGGCGATCTATATTTAGTCTGGTATACGTAGTTTCCCTAGGAATTGACTGTTTTAACGGGGGAACAACATGTGATTTGTTTGGTTATTTAACTATTTTTTGCAATTTTTTCACGAAAATGATTTCAGTTGAATAGCTTACTTGTCAATGTAACACAGGTGAGCTTCCAAGTTATTTGGAAACGTTGCTTTCACAATAATGAAATTGTGAGTGTTGAAGCTTTGCTAATATTCCAACACCCCCCCCTCTCCCCCTTTGAAATATTCCTATATGCGAAGCACATCTTCAAGTTAAACTCGCCATATCAACAACCATTTTATTTATACATGTATATATATAATTCAGTTGTTATAGCATATCCAGTCGTATCTCATCATGGGCTATAATATAGCGTAAGTAGCACAATGACCCAGAGTTACAATTTCCACTCTAATATTTTTATTCTCATATCATCATCACGCACTAACTTCCAGTAGCATGGTCTCGGATTTTTTCTATCCTCAAGCTGGAGGTATAGAATTGCACGTCCATCAGCTATCACAGGAATTGATTAATCGAGGACATTCGGTTATAATCATAACTCATGCTTATGGCTCTAGGACTGGGGTTCGTATCCTGTCTAATGGACTCAAAGTATATTATGTGCCGTTTCTTGTCCTATATAGAGAGAGCACTTTCCCCACAGTGTTTTCGTTTTTCCCAATATTTAGGCAAATCGTTGTAAGAGAGCAGATTGATATTGTCCATGGACATGGAAGCTTGAGCAGTCTTTGTCATGAAGCTATTCTTCATGGTCGTACTATGGGATTAAAAACCGTCTTTACAGATCATTCATTGTTTGGATTTGCTGATGCTGGTAGCATCGCCAGTAATAAGGTACTTAAGTTCACTTTATCAGACGTGAGTCATGCAATCTGCGTTTCTCATACTTGTAAAGAGAATACTGTACTAAGAGCAGCACTTGATCCATCTATTGTTAGTGTGATACCCAACGCCGTCGTATCAGAAAACTTTCAACCCTATCCGTCTCGAGCCAGCACTGATCGAATCACAATAGTTGTTATCTCCAGACTATATTCAAATAAAGGTGCCGATTTATTGACGGCAGTTATCCCTAGGATATGTGCTTTACATTCTAAAGTTGACTTTATCATTGCTGGAAACGGGCCCAAAGAAATAGACCTTCAGCAAATGAGAGAAAAGTACCGTTTACAGGAAAGAGTCGAATTAATTGGCAGCATCCGACACGAAGAGGTCCGAGATGTCATGGTTTCTGGTCATATCTACTTGCATCCTACTTTAACAGAGGCATTTGGCACTGTTATTGTAGAAGCTGCTTCATGTGGATTATTAGTAGTAACGACAAAGGTAGGCGGGATCCCCGAAGTACTGCCATCACATATGACTGTTTTTGCATCTCCGTCTGAAGACTCGCTTGTAGAGAGTACGTTGCATGCCATTTCATTGATTGAAAACAAAAAAGTAGACACATCGTCGTTTCATGACGAAATAAAAGGCATGTATTGTTGGGAAGATGTGGCAGAACGAACTGAAGCAGTATATGATCACATTTGTACCGCAGTGCCTGGTGATGAACCACTGGTCGAGCGATTGCAGAAGTACTATCGTTGTGGGCCTTGGGCTGGAATATTATTTGTGATTTGTGTGGTTGTTGACACATTGTTTTACTACTTTTTACAATGGTATTGGCCCGAGGGCGATATCGACAGAGCAAGAAAATGGCCAAAAAAAAGACCTCTTGTGCCAACGGATGATAGTATTGAAATTGACAGGTGACTCATGTTCACGATTCCGGCTATCATTATTTATTTTTTATTTATTTATATTTACATTTGTTAATATATTGTTCATTTCTTGCGATATCGTTTTCAGCACCTCCATCTGAGAAAAATAGACAACTTTTGAGTCGTTTTTGCGAGGCTTCCATAAGTGCTCGGGGCTTCTAAATGAGACAAGATTATATTCCTGGCCAGCTTTGCGGAGATCTTTGAATATAGGTGCACATTTCTTATACAGCATGCTGTGATGAGACCTGGCGTATTCGGGTAGTGGGTTCAGCCAGGTCGTGTCTTGTTGAGATGTATAATTATTGTTGCTTCTACTTAAATATGCAACGGCACTCTTAAGACCAATCACCTCTCTCTGTAAACTCATGGCCGACAGATTGATAGCAGAGAGGATTTCACCGTTTCTAAGTCCTGGGACTTCGGACTTCTTGTGCTGTTTAAGAATCCTCTCCTGTTCTCTGATAGTTCTTTTCAGCTGATTCATGCTGTCAGTAAGGAATTTTCCCTGAGTGACTGAATCAGATAGTGACTTCCTTAGTTCTGCAACTAACTTATCCTGCTCTTTAGACTTGGACAATCTAGAATTGAGCATATCCATTTTCACTTCGATTTCCTCTATGTTTCTATCTTTGGTTCTTAGTAGGGTAGCTAACCTTTGGCATTCATGCTTTAATTCTTCCAACTCTTTATCCATCGCTTGCTGACTAAAGCGAAGTTCTTTTATTTGTTGTTTCTTTACACTCCATGGACTATCTGGTAACGACTGAGGTGTCGCTTTCGAAAACATGGAACCAATATGATCCAGGTGTGAGAAATTCGATTGAATAAACTCTTCGAGAGCCTTGGTACTGGAAGAACCTCCTCCTCCATCTTTAACATTTGCTCTTCCTTCGCTTGCGTCCTTTCCCTCGTTTTCGGTTTCAGTAGCTCCTAGTTGTTCAACAAGGGAATCGTTTCCAGGATCAGTCCTCTCTTCCTCCTGCCCCTGCTCCTTATGAACTTTCAAGACATATCTCAGCAGCTTAGTCAGCGCCTGCCTTAATGATTCTAGTATTGACACATTTTCCGATGCAAGCACAAAAGTCCGATTGTGTTCTTTTCTTGAGGACATCCATTCCGAGGCCAGACGTGAAACTATTCTTTTGCTGTCCAGGAGTTTTTGTAATAGCTTTTTCAGCTCCTTGTCTTCAGAAACTACTACGTCTAGAAATTCAAGCAGCAGCTGGATATTGACTAGCGTTACAAAACTACCATCAGAAGGAGAATCAAAGTCATAATTATCGCTCAATGAGGTCAGTTGTGAAGAAGCCTTTTGCAGCGCCATTAAAAATATCTCATCGTTAATGTCTCCCGTGCGTAGCAGAATAATATTCTCAGTAAACGATTCTTCAATAGACCTGATCTGAACCAGGAACGCCGAAACCGATCGGAACTTATCAACAGTAGAATACCGCATAATATCTTGTAATGCAGTAGCAGTGATCTGAATTTGGATTAGTAGTAAACAAATTTCAATTTGCGCACTCGAATAATTCAGGCTCTCATCTTCTTTATCTTGACTCCCATTCATAATCCGCTCTTTGTAATATAGATATATCAATGAGGATTGAAATGCTATTTTCTCGACTAACATTATGCATTGTACCGATGCTTCATCCGCAGAGAACTCACTAGGTAAGTAGCACTTGATTATCTCCAGCTGTTTCAAGGCTTGCTGGGCATTGAATTTATATAAGGCTAAATCCATGCTCCTAGCTTTAGAATCCATGGAGTAAGAAGCTAGCTTCAGGTTTAAATCCATGATTGCTCGACTATGATCCTTGGAATCTTGACCACCGTCAGCTTGCAAAGTGTTGGATTTTAGAGCAGCTAGTTCAGTATTCAAATTTGTCACAAGTTCTCGAAATTTAACTATAGCAAGTTCCAGATTGGCGTTTCTTTCATCGACTTTATTTAGCTTGTCCTGATTTTCTCTATGCAATGCATGTAGAGACTCTATTTCAACAAGAAGCTGTTTTTCGCGATGCGAATGATTAGCTTCGAGTTCATCATTCAGCTCTTTTAACGTCTCTAATTCATCGATTGTCGACTTGAGCTCCTCGCACTTCTCATTCAATTCCAGATTTTGCGCCGTTAAGTTCTCAATCATATCTTCAGCTCCCAAAGCACTATCTAGCTGTTGTTTGAGATTGAGGATAACATCTTCTGCTTGAGCGAGTTTTTCGTTCGTTCTATCATAAGTAGTTTGAGTTTTTTGAAAGTCTTTGACGTCCTTTTCAAGAGATGAAATTTTCTCTTTATAGGCTGTTTCCTGCGTTAGGCTAACATTCCTTAGTCTCAGAAGTGCCTCTTCGAGTGTCCCATTTCTTCTCTCGAGTGCTTGTATTGAATGTTTCAAGCTCATCGCATCTTCTTCATTACCACTAGACTCTGAGTCCAGATTCACTGAAGAATATAATGCATTTTCTTCACGCAATATTTCACATTCAGTTTGTACTTGTTCTAGCTTCCTCTGTAAAGCCTGCAGCTCTAAAGCGATGTTCTCACTTCGCTCTTCAGCAATCTCCTTGTCCACAGTAGCCAACTCTAGAGCTTCATCGTCTCGCTCGTTGGTGAGGGCAAAGTTTGCTTCTTCTGCTTCAGCCAGCTTGGCTCGTAATGACTGGATTTCTTCATGCATGGGCGTCAATTTCAACTGCAATCGTTTTATTATATTTTCTAGTCTGCCTACCGACTTGTTCTGGGATTGCATGAACAGTAGCTTCTCTCGGTCTTCCTGCCGTTTCCGCTCCATAATTTTCAGCTTGGACTTTAATGTTTCAACCTGCCTTGATAGATTCGAAGGAATCCCGTCGTCCATCAGACTCGGGCTTCGTGATGGAGATGACATTGCAGATGATGATACTGCTCTACTCGGCGAACCGAATTGGTCTACACCTGACTGTATCCTTGACAATGATCTGCCGGGTGAAGCTATTATGGTGTTATCTAATCCAGGCACTAAAGAAGGGGGAGGACCCAGACGAACATGCGGTGGTGGCTGTCCATATTTGGAGCTTATATTCCTTGTAGGAGATCCTGAGCGTCTACTACTGGGTGAGCGGTTACTCTGTCGTGAAGCAGACTGAGATTCCATTCTTAAGGGAGATTGTAGCTCGCGACTAATAGATCTGCGACTAGGGCTCTCGTCACTGCCCAATGTTCCATAATAGCGACTTTGACTCGAAGAAGTGCTATCACCAATATCAGAAGATGGTAATATCCGAACAGTCGCTGCTCTGACAAAAATACCATATAACTGTTGACTGTGGCCCTCACCTTTTAAGCAGGTGAAATATTGGACCCCCTGAACTGATCCATTGTTTTTGCCATTCGGGGAATCTAACTCCACGCCTGCCCAAGATCCAGGAGCAAATTGAGTCTGGCCTAGGAATCTGATAGTTCCTACGTCACCACGAATGGAAACCCTATCGCCAATATTCATACTCAAAGAGCCATGACTTTTTCTAGGTAAACAAAGCAAAGATGAATCGGCGAGATCAAGAGAGATCGCAATAGATTAGATAAGACAAAACAGGCGTGAGACCCTAGCCCACGCGACGCGAGCACAGCGACAAGCACTCTGAGGTCAACGCTCAGATAAAGAATATTACGAGTGAATAATGATATATATATATAATATACAGTAATCATCTTGTCACGGTGATCCAGAAAGTCAGATGCTCGACCTGTGCATCATCAGTATTGAAGGCCTCAGGGGTATGAACCGAATGTCGGATAGGAGGACCATTGGCCTCTCGTCTAGGACCAGCTTGAAGAACCAGTTCGATATGATTCAAACCAGCTATAAGGCTTATCTCGAACCGGTCTTTTAAAGGCTTCGATGTATCTGAGAACGGATTTGAAGCGGTAGATGAAGCAGGGGCTAGGCGGCGGCCCTGATGGACAAGAGTAAGATTATAGGGTCTGAAATGTAGCTCGTCGCAAAGGTCCACGGAAAAGTTGAGACTATTGTGAAACTGAGGCAAGGTGAATGCATATGCACGAACAACATGAGTCCTTGAAGGAGGCACCACCAACTGAAATACATCAAGAAAGTTGGCAGGTGGTACAGGATTCTTGGCCTGCATGTATCGAGACGTGACGGGAATATTGGAAGTGACGTTTACCATTTCGAATAATGATGTACTTGTCTTTGAATCTCTTCTGACTATATTTGGGGGGATTTTCTGTAGTTTGGAGATATTATTCTGGTGTTCACGCTCGTCGTCATCCTCTTCATCATCATCATCTTCTTCTTCGTCGTCTTCGTCTTCGTCCATATCTTCGTCCTCATCTTCACCATCACCTCCCTCCTCATCGTCGTCTTCGGAGACACCATTGTTGCTTTCTTCGTCTCGTTCGGGACTTTGTTCGTAATCATGTGACGGCTGTTCCGCTTCTAATTTGACGCTCCTGCGAGAACGACGGTCTTCCTGTTCCGAGGATGCCAGTTTATGATTTCTACCTGAAGTGTCCTCACTCTCGTCGTCAGTCTTTTTACGGCCTTGTCTACTGTTCGACGCGATCTTCTTATTGCCTACTTGCGGACTCGGGACACTCTTTGCTGCCCTACTGGTGGCTTCCTCGTCGCGTTGTCCTTTTAAGCTTAACTTCAACTTCTGCTGGTGTGGAGGTTTGACTTTGAGTTTAACAGATCCCTGAGAATATCCTCCTTCGGTTGCCAGTGGTGGTGCATCTCCATCTCCATCGCCTAGTGACTTTCTCATGCCATCGATTTTATCATGAAATAACGTCTGTAAGGTATCAGCATCGGCGTAGACCTGACTGCCTTCTTCATTGAATAACTTTGCATTCTTGAAAATCAGGTCCACCAATTCGAAAAATGCAAGTATCGTAGTCGCTTCGTCATTATCGATTTGTTTCCTTACAGTGTTGAAAGAAGACGCCTTCTTAATGACATGATAATATTCAGGATATTCACTTTTGCTCGGTTCGTCCATGAAAATGGGCGATAATTTTCTACCCTTTACTTTATAATCAATCAATTGGTTCAACACTTGGTGTTCAGCCGCTTTCAGCTTTTCTAAATAACCTGCTGCCGATGTCTGTTGGTCCTCTTGGGGGTCCTCTTCTTCATCTTCTTCTTCATCTTCTTCTTCGTCCTCTTCTACTTCTTCTTCTTCCTCTTCTTCCTCGTCATCCGTCGATGCTATTTTCAATCCCTCGCTCTCACTGATCTGATCTCGAACAAACTTATAAATCTTCAGCGCATCCTGTGCAACTATGCTATGAGGTTCATTGTAAGTTTGGGCGTTTTTATACATAAGTTTGAAATCCGCTAGATATTGTTCTCCGTTTGCGTAATGTCCTTTCATGACCTTTTCACGAATCTCGTGTAGTGATGTTGGTTTCTCGATCATCTCATAATAGTCTGGATACAATTTTTTGCTAGGTAGTTTTATAAACAGATCCACAATCGACCGTCCGCTGAGATAATTTGTTAGTTCTGTAGTAGTATGGTAAACTGGCTCTGTATTTTTTACTCACTCATCCTGAAGTCCATTGACCAGGTTCAATATCGATGAAAAGGTCTCCTAGATTGAAAAAGTTAGAACCAACCACTACATGTAACGAACGCGTTTTCAAGATATATAAACTCACATTCTGATCTACTTTCTGGCGTTTGGTAGATGTCGACGACCTATCAGGGCCTTTGGATTTCCTCTTGTCCTTCATTCCTGCTTTTCCACAGTTTGTTGCTCCTCTACTGAAATAACAGGCACGGCTTTTGTATGCTAAAGATTGACTTGGGGTTTTGTATTCGTCTGTACCGACCGCGTTTGCACCGATGTCGCGAATATACCACCGCTCCTTTATTTCATAGTCAGCTTTGAAGCTTGAGCTTAAAGCTTACAGTGACCTTTTTGATTATCAGAATCAAAGTAGGGTAACCTCGTAGACCATTTAAATGTACGGCTTAATTTATAGGTATCATTGTCCATTACCATTTGACAAATAATTAAGCCAAATTGTATATATATTGATTTATAAGTATTCAAATCTAATTTGGATTCCCGAGAATACAGATGTGGCATACCTAAGAAACATGGATATTAAAGATGGTTTCATGTTATATGATAGTCATTTACAACATATATGCAGATGACTACCACAGTATTAATCACTAAGAACCTCATATTATACACTTTTATACTTTCTATACAATCTAGACATGCTACAGTTATGTATAACTTCTTTTCAGCAGAACTTATCACGTTTTAGAGGTTAAAAATAGAAAATTTTGATTTTTGAAAATTTCCAACCCATAACCATGCTGAGAAATTAACTGTCTGTAAGGAATCAGATCACAGTTCAACCTAGTTCAGGAATGAAACCATTGAATGACTTAGCCATCACGAGATACTTACTAGCTCACGAGATACTTACTAGCTCACGAGATCCCTATGGGCTCACGAGATCCAACAACCACCTGATTCTCAGAGAACGTCACGGAACACTTTACAATCATTATAAATAAGACTGCAATTACTTGTCAGTCTTAAGGAGAACTTTTAATAATAATAACTATATTCATAATAATCATCTTCCCTATCTGATAATTGAACCCCGAACCCTGGACCCCAGTGAAGTAAGAGGCGAACTCTTACATTTGGTAGCGACACAACACCGATCCCCGAGAACCATCAACGAACCCTAGGAAACAATGAACACTGAAGAAATTACCGCCGGAAGAAAGGAGCTGAGGGAGGAATTTAAAGCCTACCCACCAGGATATTACTCTGGAGGCAGAGACCCCTCACAACTTCTTAACTGGATCGGAGCAGTTGAAACCAAGGCAAATCTAGTCAATTTACCTTCGGAAATGAAAGCTCAGATAGCCTCCAACTTTCTTAAAGGCCCTGCTTTAAGATGGTACCAGGCTCAAACCCAAAATAATAGGGATGCCCTCACCTTGGACGGGTTTTTCGCAAACTTGAAGGCCCAGTTTTTGGCACCCAACTATGAGGAAACCTTATTTGAGAAACTGTACGAACTACGTCAACGTGGATCGGCCATTGAGTATGCTTTGGAACATCAACAATTGGTTACTCAATTAGCAAGCCACAAAATTAGCGAGAAAACGTGCCTTTCGATCTTCTTGCACGGATTAAAAGAACCTGTACAATCACGGGTCAGAATGCAGAAGCCAGACTCTGTGCGACAGGCTGCGCAATACGCTATTTTTGCGGATCACCATATTACGGCAAGAGACCAAAGAAATGTCAACCGCAGTCAATTTGGGCGACAAGGTTACAACGATGGACAATCAAGTCCAAGATATTCGAACAACTTCCAACAGTCTCGAGAACGTTACCCTCAGGTTAATGTAGACCGAGATGGAGACATGATTATGGCCAATAACATCCACCTGCAACCCTTGTCCTCTGAGGAAAGAGAAAAACTCAGAAGCGAAGGCAGATGTTTCCGTTGCCGTGAATTAGGACATATGTCAAACAACTGTCCTAAGAGGGATTCGAAAAACACCCAACGTCGTTATTAGGGGCCGCTGATGACGACCCACACGTAGGCCACACACATGAAATCCCTGAAACTTGCCCTTTGCTTTTCTTAAATGTTTGCTTAAGTTACAAAAAACCCATAAAATCACAAAAAAAATATTAAAGGTTATGAAAAAGTCGAAAAAATCACAAAAACAATGGAAAATGAAAAAATACAAAAAAAAGAAACAAACCCAGAATCACAAGCCCTAATTGACCCAGGTTGTGGTACAAACATTATCAGCCTGGAAACAGTTAAACAACTTCAATTGACACAGGAAATTGTCACCCACCTGAACCACCGTATCAACCTAGGAACGGCTTTTCAAAATAGTCACGCCCAAACAAATCAGTCGATTTCCCTATGGCTGAGAACCCCTGTCTCTATAGAGAGAGTATCATTCTATGTTGTGCCCAACTTTCATTATGAATTACTATTAGGAATGCCTTTCGTCCAAAGACATCAGAACCACATCGATTGGCTGAATTATCAGTTTGGAACCCAGAAGTTAACCACAGAAACACCCAAAGAAACCAAAGAACCCAAAGAACCCAGAAAAACCCAGGAACCAGTACACGTCAATGTAGTAGACGTAGAAACCATGATCTCAGAAGAAAACCACAGTAAGATAGGGATTATCTTGATCAACACCGTAGAAACCAACGAAACCCCAGAACCACAGAAAGGAGTTGACATTGACTTGTCATTCATCGACAAAGAATTCAAAGATATCGTAACCAACGAACCCCCGAAGGAATTACCCCACAGAACAAACCAAGTAACCCACCGAATTGACCTCGTCCCAGGATCATCACCCCCAGCTCGTGCACCGTATCGCATGACCCACGTTGAAAAGGAAGAGCTTAATAAACAGATCGCAGAGCTCCTTCAGAAGAAATTTATCAAACCTTCCATGTCACCATTCTCCGCCCCAGTACTGTTTGTCAAAAAGAAGGATGGAAGTTTCAGACTTTGTGTTGACTTCCGAGCTCTGAATAACATCACTATCAAGAATAAATTCCCGATACCTCGAATCCAAGAACTCCTCGACCAACTGTACGGCGCCAAGTATTTCTCAAAACTAGACCTTATGGCAGGGTATCACCAGATCTTGATTAAACCAGAAGACATTGAAAAGACTGCGTTTTCTACTCACTCAGGTCATTACGAGTGGTCAGTCCTCCCTTTTGGTTTAACCAATGCCCCCGCAACATTCCAAGCAGTGATGAATAACATCCTTCAACCATTCCGAGACAAATTTGTGATCGTATATCTCGATGATATTCTGATCTACTCCAAGACCGAAGAGGAACACATGTCCCACATTAGACAAGTTTTAACACGTTTACGAGAGGAACAATTCGTAGCCAAAAAGTCGAAATGTGCTTTCTTTCAAACATCTATCGAATTTTTAGGACACGTCGTGGATCAAGACGGTGTTCGCACGGACCCTGAAAAGATAGAAAGTATCGTAAATTGGCCACCATTAACCACGCCTAAACAAGCCCAATCCTTCCTTGGACTTGCTGGATATTATCGCCGATTTATACCTCAGTTCTCTAAAGTTGCTAGTCCCCTCATCGCTTTTGCAGCCGGCAATCAAGAATGGTCAACCAATTGTGATCAGGCGTTCAGTCAATTGAAGGCATTGCTGACAAAACCTCCAGTGCTCATCATCCCAGATCCAACCATGAAAGACTGCCGCTTTGTTGTGACCTCGGATGCCTGTTCCGATGCCATGGGCGCTACGTTAGAACTTGAAGATTTTAATGGAAAGAAATTAGGAGTAGTCGCTTATGCTTCCAAGAAACTCCGAAATGAGCAACTCAATTATCCAGTAAGAGAGAAAGAATTCCTTGCCATTGTCTTTGCTCTGAAACACTGGCGGCACTATTTGCTGCATGCGCATTTTATCATCAAGACCGACCATCACTCCTTAACATATTTGAAGAGTCAGAAAGAAATCAATGAAGGCCGTCTAGGCAGATGGTTAGATTACCTCGCAGAATATTCGTTCGATATCAAATACGTACCTGGCCGACTTAACTCTGCAGCCGACGCACTCAGTCGACGCGTGAATACCATCTCTGTGCAGGAACTAGACAGGCGTTATACCAATGAGATCATACAAGCGTACCCCAACGATTCTGCTTTTGCAACAATCTATGACATTTTGACAAATAACAAAGAAGTCCCAGTATCAATCAAAGCCTATGTTCGTCATTTTCAAGTACAGCAACAGTTGTTATACTATTCAGCTTTCATCGACAACCCAGAATGGAGACTCTGTATTCCAAATGGGCC